>JAOXYD010205732.1:0-21155 GCA_028565735.1 Pinacopodium congolense
TAGTTGATGATGCCTTAGTACAACTTAATATATTTATATTTCCTGTTGATTTCTTGATTCTGGATGTAAAGGATGAGAATGAGATTCTTTTAATTTCAAGTATATCTTTTTCAGTGCTTTGAAGAAGAAATTAACACTTAGAATTGAAGATGAATCTATCACCTTTTCACATTTTGAAACTAGTAAGACATCTCTGTATGAGAAACAAAAATCTTCTTTCTTTAATAACTCTATTCATGGAACTCTAAATGCATTTTAGGGGAAACTAAAATATAAATCTTTGGAGTTTGAGTTAATGGTAAATTTGAGCCATGATCATGATAATTAAGAGTTGAGTTCAATCCTCAATGTAAGAGCTAGATGAATGGATAAAGGAAGATGAAAAAGACATAAAGAGCTCCAAGGAAAAGAACAAGAAAAAAAGGATGGCTCGAAGTAAGAAGATTAATAAAGGATGAGCATAAAACGGTCATTGAGCATACGACGTTAAAAAAGTGCTTATTGAGAGGCAACCCAACGTTTATTTCATTACTTTTGTTTTCATTTTACTTTGTTTGTTAAAGTGTGTTACATATAGGTTGCATTCTTACATGTTTAATTTTAGTTCTTTTGCATATTTTTTTAATGCTTTTTTGAGTTTCACATCATTCTTATATGTTAAGGTAATCCAAATTTGATTAATGATGGTGAATATGGTAGTAAGGAGGTTTTGAAACACAATTTAGATATAAAAAAAGAACAAAATTAAAAGAAGTGTGCATGTGTTCGACAGCATGGGCTACAACTGTGACTCATGTTGTGAAAAATGAATAGAGAAGTCCATAGGCTGAATCATGGCCGTGACCCAACCTATGAGATGGTCAAGGATTTTGAGTTCAAACACTTGATTGACTTCTCTCTTGTATTAACTAAAAAATCTCACCTCCTATCATCCTTTTAACAATAAATCAACCTCTTTAACTTTAATTTTTATGCATCAAATCAAGAATTTAGCATCAAACTAACATGGTATGTGCTTCATTTTTCTATCTAACACATAAAGATTGGGTTTTTTTTTTTCATTTTAAGGTTTATACTTAAATAGGGAATTCTTTGTCTATTTAGTGTTGTTTTCATCACTTTAAAGGATAATTGTTGTTTTAAGATGTCCTATTATGTGAAAGACCTCTTGTTCAACATTTCCCGTTCATTTATGTGTTATTTTGAGTGATTATTCATATGGGTGTATGTTAGATACAAAATTTGCAGACCTTATTCTTATAAATTTGTGATTTTGACATATTTATTGCTTGACTGTAATATATTGATGATATATTTACACTTACAAAACCACTTTATGATGATTAACGCTATACAGGATATCGTCTTGAATGAAATTTAGATGGATGAGAAGTTTGGAGTGTTTAAGGATTTGAAATTGATGTGGATTATGCTTGAACAAGTTTAGGATGAAATGTAGCATTTTAATTTGGATTATTATGTTCTTTAATGCCTCATAGGGACTCTATGTTGGTTTTGATCTATAAGCATCTTTATCATTATGCTTAGTTAATGATTTTAACATGTCATTCTTATGAATTGAGTCAGATAGTTGATACTTGTAAAGAATCCATAAACTATATACTTGATAAAATGTTAAAGCACATTATATGATTAAGTACGATAGGTGTTAATACTTGGTGAATGATTTTCTTAGTGTGTATGCCTTTGATTGTATGGTTTTAGATTTATTGAAGTTCAGTATGAATGTGCTCACTTACACTTGTCTTAGTTTCTTTATAGGAACCATCCTAGGAAGCAAATGGCAAAGAGGACTCGTTGAGATGATTAGCAGATTTTGTTAGATAATATCTAAAGGTAGGAAGATGTGATCCTTTATAGAGATCAAATAACTAGGTTATCACACCTTATTATATTAGTTCCATTCCATTTTCGAGTTCAAAAATATTTTGTGAAGACAGAGAATGATGATGTGGTGAAATTTCAGTTAGGTCGAAAACAATTCTCTATATCATGTTAAAAGTTCAACATAATCCTAAGGATTCCAAATGACTAACATACCTACCAACAACCAAGAATGAATGATGATTGCGGTTGATCATACACAAAATTAGTTCAAATTAATCTATCTTTTAACAAACAAATTCATAATTAATTCAATACCAACTCTTAGGCAAGTTCACCGTATTGCAACAAGTAATATAGTGAAGTGTTTTTAAGACTCCAAATATCAATCCCATGAGGAAGTGTGTACGTGATTATAAATACTAGGTCAATCAGATTAAAATTATCTAAAAAACACTTAACTTTATGATTTATAAAAGAAATACTACAAGAAAACTAAAACCTAAAAAGCTTTCAATCTATTGTAAAACAGTTTAAGGTTGCTTTTCCTAATTTATTCCGCTACAACTTTGATGGTTGATGAATTAATTGATGGATTAGTGACCCTTAATCTAGGATATATTCTCTAAATCAAAATAGTGCTATAGTTAAGACATTGGCTTATCTTTACTAGTCCTATCCTAATTTTTGGTTATGTCTCAGACTTAGGTAATAGGCTTAAAGCTTAAGAAGTCTAATCCTAAATTTCCCTAATTCCATATTACCACCCTCATGATTAACCAAGTCTTTGGTAATTTCACTTATTTAAACTACGTTGTTTATTGAATTTTCTAATAACCTAGGTAGAGATTGTCGAATCCTAAATTATCTTATGGTAATATCCTAAATGATCAATTCAGGGCAAGCATTAAGCATTTCCTCAGGGTTGTAATGTTGCTTAGGTTAAAGTGTTCGCAAAGCACTAAGTGTATAGGGATAATCAAATATAATTCCTTAGACATTCATATGAATACAACTTACTACTCATTACTAACTATTGCTACCATATTTGATTCTTTTTCTTTTTCTTTCCCTTTTTTCATTTAATTTTTATTTTTTGTATTTTTTGTCTTTTTTCAAAAATAAGGACACAATAGCAGTAACTATATATAATACACAATATAAGTAGAGATATTTCCTAAATCATCTTAAAATAAAATGTAAATCAAACATCCCATATTTACTCACATAACAATTCATTAGACTTGTGATTGGGTAAGGCTAAAATGATTTTTTAGTTTTAATATGGAGTGTTTAATTTAAGAAATAAAATAGGTCAAAGGCTCAAAATGTGTTACAAGGGTTAATAAATTGGATGGGTCATTTAAGTTAATGTGTTGACAACAAAGAAAACCTTAATCCTTCCCATATAACATGCATTTAGTAGTGTCAAGCTAGTTTAAACCAAGTTACGAAGGGAACCTCCTTAAGGGAGCATCACACACATCAAAGAAAATGAAATGACCTTAGAATATAATAATATAAGCTCAATTCATCACATAGGATTATATGAAAACCCATCATGATTTCACACATTACCTAATGACTTAAGTATCAATTTTTTTTATTAAATTTAAATAGCCAATTACTTCAATTAATCAGCATGGTTTACCTTATTCTCAAGTAGCCCAGTTCAAATTTAAAAACACAACTCAATCTCATTCTAACTATAATGATAGAATTTCATAGTTTAACATACATCACAATAACTCAAGTGTAAAAAATTTTTAACTTGCCCTGCCCTTAAATTTATAATGGACATTGTCATCAATATTTGAAGAAAAATAAAAACATAAAAATGGGATGGAGCAAGATGTACTCCCCTAGATCAAAGAGGCCATATCATCTTAAAAATAGAAATCACAAGTTCCTTCTTACATTTCTGTAAACACGATAAACAAAAAACAACTAAAATCCTCAAATGAAAATAAACCAAAGCTCAAGCATAAAACATTAAAAAAAATAGAAAGATAAGGTTGGGGTACCTCCCAATAAGCACTTAGTTAAGGTTATAAACTTGACCTTTTTTTGTTCGTGCCTCAACCTGCATCAAAAGGAACCACTAATGCCACATATGAATGGCACGAACGATGGAACGAACCAGCCACATTCATCATTAAAACTGGCTTACAATCAGCTTGATTGTCACCTATCCTCAGAGATGTTAAACTTAATAACTTTCCATCTCACTCCATCGTTAACTCCTCCTTATCTAACTCAATAAGGACATGGGATGTCTTAAAAAATGGTCCTCCTAATATAATGAAAGACTCTTCGTCCTACATACCACCACATAGAAGTCTGTAGGGAACACAAGATCTTAAACCTACACCAAGACAATCTCAAAGACCCCCTTGGGATAAACATTAGAACCATCAGCTAAATGTAGAAAAACATGAGTGACTTTCAAAGAGCCTAACTTAAGAGCTTGAAAAACATATAATGGCATGATATTAACGAAAGCTCCTAAGTCTAACATATATTGATCATACCTTATGTTATTTATTATATAGGGTATAGAAAACATACCAGGATCATCATGTTTGAGTGGAAGCCTTTTAGGTAGAACTGTTGATACTTTTACCTCTACACTTGTCTTTGCTTCATTCTCTTTCTTCTTTTGCATGATCCACTCCTTTATAAACTGCTCAATAGCTTCGAGTATAGATTTAGTCACCTCTACCCCACGAAAGATGTCAAGGATCTTCCTCCTTCTCCTTCTTCTCTTCATATTTCTCCTCCAACTTCTTCTTTTTCAACTCCTCCTTCTTCTCCCCTTGCTTCTCTTCCATCTTGTCTCTATCTTCTCTCCTTGCCAAGCTGCTAATGAAAAGATACTTGAACATAATAAGGATTAATATAGGTTAGACAACATACCTTAGGAGGTGTCTATTCCTCCTTCTTTTCTAGCTCTCCCCTCTCTTCTCAACCAGCACTCCTCACAAATATGGCAAACATGTTCTCTCTTGGATTCGTTCCAATTGACTTGAAAGTCAGCTGGAGACTTGGATTTGTAGCTTGCCTACAGTGTCTGCTAGCTGGCTCATTTGGGTCATCGAATTCTTAAGGCTACTTCTTGTGTCCTATTGGAACTGCAAAGTACTAATAGCCAAATTTTTAACAATCTCATCAAGAGATATACCTTCTAACTTATGGTGGTCTAGGCAAAGGAGACCGTGGTTGCTGCTAGTGGAACCTAGGTGGAGGGTTGTATCCATGTGTCTATTGCATTCTAAGAGGTTTGAAACTGATGCCACTTCCTTACTAGTTACCCCTATAATGTAACTTTAGAAGATCATTCCACCTCAAATTCTCTGTAGGGGCGTATGGAGCATACTATCGCTATTGCCCCCGGGGTGCTCTAATATCATATACCAGTTGATCATCCTAGAAGGTAGGGCATGAATAAGTTAAATGACCAGATAATGAATAAATTTAACATACCTGGCCTTCCCCTTGCCAACAATGGCTTGCTCTACCAAGGATGTGAGGGTTGTGACTTGCTGCTCCAACCTCCAGATAACAACATCCTTAGTTTTTAATGTTGTTCCTAATACCCCAGTATTGCAAGTTGGAATCCATTGTTGCTATAAACCTCTTTGCATCATCTTGTGTCTTGTCAAATAACGACCCTCCATTAGCTGCATCCGTCATGTTCTTGTCCATAGCTATTAGTATTTCATAAAAATATTGAATAAGAAGTTATTCACTTATTTGATGATTTGGGCAATAGTTGTACATCTTCTTAAAATGTCCCAATATTCATAAACTAACTCCTTCCCTTCTGATGAATGATGTAAATCTCCTTTCAAATGTTTGTAGCCCTCGACGCTAAAAAGTAATTCTTGAGGAAGACTTGCTGCATTTGGTCCCAAGTGGTAATAAACCAGTCATTAGATCATAAAGCCACTCCTTAACATCCCCTAAGGCAAAAAGGGAAAGCTTTCAACTTCAGCTGATCTACCGTGACACGGGCTGGTTTCATCCTCGAATATGGGATGTGAAAATTTTTAAGAAACTTGTTCGCGTCAGCGATGGAACTGGATCCCAATGAATTGTTATCCCTAATACCTGTAAAAATAGGCAAAGCACAAATTAGACAATGTCTAATCTCAAATTCAAGTTCATTATCAGGATAATTAATGCAAAGGAGCTCAAGGTTAAAGGTAGGAGCTACAAGTTCCTTTAATGAGTGCTACTACTACTTCATATTGACTTCAACTTATTTTAAAGGCTCTTTTAAGTTCTTATCAACTTCCTTTTCAGATGATGAACTACCACTCTCATGTATTGGAGTATGATGAATACATTTAGAATGCTGAAGCCTCGTGTGACTGCAATAAGAGAAAATGAAAAAGGATTAAGAGGAGAAAGAAGTGACTCTCTGTTCTCTATAGCAAATTTCCATAACCTTGTGAGTTTTATAGGGCTATAAGATATGTAAAATAGAAAATAAGATGAGAAGGTCAACAAATAAAGAATAAAATAACATTAGAAATATCAAGTAATAAATGCCAACTTATTGGCAATGGCACCAAAAATTTGATTGCTTGTCGATAAACTATCACTATATAATAAAGGTTCAAGTTGGGTCGAACCACAGAGAGCTAGTTGCTATTGCTATTTCAAATGTTGCAAATAAAATAAAACAAAAACTCGTAAAGCAATGAGAACTAAGATAGCTAAGATGGAATAAAAAGAAAAAAAAATAAAGACACCATAAAAAATGATGATAAACTAACAACAATAGGAAAGAAATAAGATGAAGGTATCATCAAGATTTTAGAACAATCTTCGATCCTCGATGCTAGATAGAAGTTACTTTAGCTAAGATGTTAGCCTATGGATCCGATCAAGCTCTCAAACCCTCAATCCTTCAAAAGTAGATGAATCTAACAAGCTCTAGAAATACCCCTAACTTTGCTATAATCTCAAATAAATGCTCTAAGTTTAATAGAAAGGAAGAATTAAGTACTAAGGAATGACTAACTTAAGTCACCTATTCACAAGATTGAAAGGTGTAACCTAAAGGATTGGAAGCCTAAACTAGTTAGCTAAATTTGCCCATATATCCATCTAATCTATTGCTACTTTCAGGAATCATTATGGACTATTACATATCATATGCTTAACCCTAACTTTCAGGTTAGGAAATTACCTAGAGGGTGATCAAGTCTAGAGATAATATCCAATCCTTGAAATTGAACTTAAGTTCCAATCTAACCTAAGCCTTAAAGCATCAAATTCAAAAGGACTCAATCACATTCTCACAAATAATTACCCATTGTCCCTAAAATACCTTCAAACCCTTAGGAAACTAGCCACACATGCTCAAATTAACTAAAATAGACAATAAATAAACAAAAACCATATTTAATTAAAAGAAATCAAGGCTTAAAAATTCAAAACTAGGAATGTAAACCAAGATTCACACTTAACCCAATGCAAACTCAAACTAATTATGCTAATAATCAAATAATTCCAACTTAATTCAGAAAATCCAAAACTAATTACACCTAAACAGAAATTCCAACATACCTAAAATAGGGAAAATTTTAGAATTAAATGCTTTGTAACCTAAAAACATGCACAAATTCAACTATAATGAAAAACCTAATCCAAAAGCATTAAGAATAAGCAAAAAGCATAAAATAATCCATCAAACCATCAAAACCCAAATAGGCAGACCTGGAAAAACATGATATTATGCTCACACAATCAAAATCAAAGCTAAAAGTCAAAGAAAAGATCATCAAGTGCATTATACCCAATCATCCATGCATTTTCCATAGTTCTCAAGCTCAAAATCCATGAAAACACTCAACCTAAACGTCATATATCCTATAAATAAGAAAATGATAGAAAATAAATTATCCAAAAACAATAGTTTAAGAATAAAACTATATAGAACAAGGAAATGAAACTAGCATTAAATTCTAACCTAAAATACCAAGAAAATTAAGAGATTTTGTAAGAATAAGAAGAAAAGCTTATAAAAAGGTAATGGTTGTTGTCTCTCACATTTTAAGCCCCTTATATATGTCTTGGATGGCTGCTAGGGTCTTGGGGATGTTTTGGGAGAAATTTGGTCAAGTTTTCCTTAAAGCATCATAAAAATGAAGTCATTTTACAAATTCGGTTTAAGTCTCAGAATTTGATAACTTCTGCCCCCTTCACCTTTTATGCTCTGAATCATTATATACACCTCTAATAGCCATGAAATTTGGTATGTAGATTCTTCACATTATGGTCTTACTCCCTCTAAAAGTTTAAAATGATCTATGATCCAAAATTATTATTAATGTAGGACCAAAGTTACATATACCAAATTGGTGTTCAACTGAGCTTGTTTTGTTCTTTTGTTTATGCACTCTTAATGGCTTGTCATATGGCCTTGAAATTTGGTGTGGAACCTCATAACATGATGCTCTAAGTCCTCAAATTTATTCCACACCTCTTCTAATGCTAATTATTTCTATAATTCTATACAAAACGTGCACCTTTCAACTTGTATTTGTGTCCTAGGATCAAATTTGCAAGTAAACTCAAAAGGAACACAAATCAAGTATTTAAACATCAAAATAAGGATGAAATGACATTGAAACACATGTATAAATAATATAAAATACATTTCTATCATGAACCTAAGCAAAACAATAGGTTCCATAAAAAAATAATGCATTCAATTGAGGAATTAAGGTAGTTAAGACCTTTTGTCTGATTTTATCAATTTGAATAGGATTTACATAATTTTGATCATTTAAATATATGTTTAGTAATGAATATGAATACATCCTAGAGAGATTAACTATCTAGATCCTAACTTTATTATTGCTTGCAAATTCTTGTGATTTTTTCTTTAAATTTGCTTTCAGTTATTTAGTTAATTTTCATTCATCAATCATTCAATCAACTATTGAGTAAGCTAGATCATTAATATAGGAATTCTCTAGTTGTTACAGTTCTCATAGATTGACAACCTAAACTTAAAATAGCTATACTACATTGGGATCAGTGTACTTACTTCGTTGCGTGTTTTAGTATTGTTATTAAGATTCTTTAATATTTATTTATTTCAAATTTAGGTATGTTTTACACACATATCATTTATACTTGTTAATTACCACTTCAAAGCTCAAACTTTCATAAACATTATAGCCCTCAATATTTTATCCATGAAGCCTAAAATTAAAGACACATGAAATTTTTTATTATTACCTTATTTAAAACTCAATGTTCTATCTTGCTTCTTTTGAAAAAAAATATCATACCACTAAAAGGAGTTTTGGATGGTTGGATGAATCTAACCTCCAATAATTCGTCAAATTGTTGATGCATTTATGCCAAATTTAATGACAATATTTGATAGGAGGCATAAGGAGGGATTGTACTTGTTATCAATTTCATCTTTAAATCAATTTCTTAATGATAGAGATGATTCTTGGTAATTCCTTATCCGTCACATCAACCAATTCCCTCAAAACATTTTTAATAACATCTAGGATTTTCACCAAATGGTTTTTGGGTATTTCTTACATGACTACAAGGTAAGTTTCCATACCTTTCTTAAGTCCTTTTTTATGCTCATGGTTAAGATGACGCTACATTTATTATTTCATCTGACATTCTTCCACTAAGTATATAACATTTGATATAGTAAAAATGATATTCTCATATAATCATCGTGTCTCTGAGATGTGAGCATAGCATCGCTTTAATACCTTAAAAATAATACTCAAGATTAGATCAAAATTATCATAAAGTATAACCATCATGTCTAACTTCCGATGACAACTTTCAATACTCATTAGAATAGCACTTTTGCGTTTGCTATAGAACCTTTTTTGTATTCTTGTCAAGGGCTTAATCTCATCCTTGACTTTTTTGCCATTCATTTTACCACTAAGGAGTGAATAGCACCCATATTCAATATTCATGATTTTCTTTCATTAATGTAGATTGTAACATTCTTCAAAAATTAAGGTTGGGCTTACGCTACATGTTAATGTTTAAACTTTAGTCATCACACATGTTGATAGCCACCACACACTGTGACCTTTTGCCAATGCCATCATAAGACTACTTATGCCGATGATGGCTTCTCCAATGTTTACACAACCTGAAATCACCATCAATTTAAAACTAATATATCTCTAACAAAAACAGTGGCACCTCCATCCTCTCTAGTCATGTCCAATTCTTATCAATGGTGATGGTTTCTTCTTCAACAACCATTGTTAATGATATGGTAGTGTGAAAATATACAATTCTAAACATACAACGCAAGATTCAGAAGGAAAAGTCTCTTAAGGCCCCCATGACTACTTGGCTCAAGTTCCTCTTTTATAACCCTCATTGTCTGATTATGAGGTGCTTGTGAGTGAAGATCCAATATGGTATCATGCTAGGCTGGGGTCAAGATAGGGAAAAAGTCTCTATTGGTTCAATAAAATGACAACATGGCATTCATCATTAAACAAAAGTGGATGCTTCTACTCCTCTGATGCATAGATTATTTTTCCTTCAATCTTTGATTGAGCTCCAAAAAGTGTGCAAAGATGAATAAATCTTTAAGAAGTTTAAAGCTTTAAATTTTATGAAGGATCAGATCTACTTAGATTGTATTCTCCATTTGGTAATTGAGAGGCCGAGGCTAGAAGAGCCAATGGCAAAGGACTCAAGAAAGTTACTATGGGTGACATAGTTAGAGATGGTGAAATCGAGATTAAGATAAATGGATTTGAGAGTGCATGCAAAAGGAAATAGTAAACACTATAAAAGGAAAGAGTCCTCCATATTAGCTAAAGAAGAAAATTTTAGGATACATAATAAAGTTGAAAATTTCATAAGAACCTTTAAGAACTGAGTTAATATTAACATGAAATTTTAAAAAGATTTGGTCAATGTCACTTTTAGATGTCATTTTAGAAGTTCTCGATGCTTCAAATCCACAAGTACCCATGTTCTTAATAAGTAAAAGTTGTTAATGAAGGTTGGTCATAATAAGCACTATTGTTGCTTGTAAATAAAATTTGTCTTGTACCTTGCTAAGCTACTGAAAAATGGCTAAATTATCTTAAAGAAGAATTACTTTTGTTTGCCTTCAAATGTAGTACATAAGAGTAAAGATCAAACTTAAGCTAGAAATCTTCCTTTAGGTCTGTAAGGCCTAGAAATATTTTTCTGAAGTGACTATTTTAAAGTTTGAACTCTTATTAAAGTATTAAAAAATGTCAAAACTAGGATGCCTGGATCTAAAACCCTTACTCACTTTAAATTAATGTTTTGATAGAAGATGTAGTTGAGCTATATTAACAAGCATCATGGGCTAAGTTAGAATTTCACTGTTTGAATCCCTTAACCCTTAGTTTATAGAGGAGTGTGTGGAAAAATCATTTGGCAACTCCTTTAACCATTTGTGCATCAATAATGTTTTGATCTAATATCCCCTATGGTCAGTAATTATCACATTTTGAAATAATGTTGGATTGGTTTTTTTTATTTTTATCAAAATTAAAAAAGTGTATTAGCATGAAAATTAGAGTTAGGTAGCTGACATTGGGTGTAATTTTATTAAGAAGCAAATGCCTATAATTAAAGTTATCCACCATGTGTTGAAGAACTAGAAATGTTTGTGGGTAGCGTTGTTTTGACACAAACAGATGAATTTTTTGTTATGAATGCATGAATATTGGACAAATAAAATAATAATACTGACTAAATATTTTTGTTGATTAAATTGTTGAATTCAAGGTTGTTTATATGTTTTTTTCTATAGGTGAAAAGAAAATATAGAGTTCATTATAACTTGTTGAGTGTTCCATTAGATGGTGTAGGAGGTTGTGACTTCATGTTGGCTTTATCAGTGTTAGGGAATCTGTTGTTTTGTGATAATTGGAAGAAGGAATTGGATGCTACTATTAGTGGTTATAGAAGTAAGAATGTAATTATTGAAAAGGTAGGAGGCAAAATGAATGGTATGAGATGTATGCAAGATTGTGTATTTTGACAATGTTTTTGTTTAGTCAAAACATAAGCTACAGTCACTTTATCCTAACTTCTTCTTCTTCTTCTTCTTTTTTGTAGGTACACCAACATCACAAATGGTGTAATTTGCTAACAAGCGTGTCAATAAAAAAAAGTGGGAATTGTAAGATAGTGCTCAGTTTACTAGCATCTGGTTTTGTAAAGTTGAGTGAAAAGAATTGTAATAAGAACCTAACAGGTAGGGGAGTGATGTTAATGAGGAAGAAGATTAAATGAAAGAGAACATTAGTATTAGGTGTTCATGCAACATATCCACTATAAGAGGGAAATATTGAAAGTAGAAGGAAGTTAGCGAAAGGTAAAAATATTGGAAGGCAAAGTAGGGTGACCACAGCTGATGTCACATAAGGTTCATCAAGTTTAGCAAAGTTGCTATCCTTGTCTCTGAACACTACAAATAAGAAAATGAAATTTAAG
Source organism: Pinacopodium congolense (assembly GCA_028565735.1). Classification (NCBI taxonomy): domain Eukaryota; kingdom Viridiplantae; phylum Streptophyta; class Magnoliopsida; order Malpighiales; family Erythroxylaceae; genus Pinacopodium; species Pinacopodium congolense. Next base: position 12,349 of record JAOXYD010205732.1, read on the forward strand.
CAAAAGGTAAACTTTTATTTATATGTTATTGGCATATCTTAAAGTTTCAATAGGCAATTTATTTGTAGTGTAAGGTTTTAGGAAAGGAGGTAATTCCTTAGCATCACGTCAAAGACTCTATAAGGATTAAATAGATTGTTTAAATTTGAACTACATTGAATACCTTCATCTAAACATGAGGAGGCGACTGAGGTACCATATATCTAAACAAAATTATTGAGGTCATTCATAAGTGTATCTCATTAAAATCCAATTTTCAATGTATAGTAGTTAATACCTCCTTACATATTATTGTTGTAGGTGCAATGAGGAAGATGTTGTTGTCAATGATCGGTATAGGATAATGGTCAAAGATGTTTTATCATGTTTCAAGTGTTGGTGTAACATAAGTAACATGATAATATATTTGGGCAACATTCAAATTTGATTTAACAGTTTAATTTGAATTAACTTCTTACTTAGGACAAAATTGATTATAAGTGTTAATTAATTTATTTGCATCTATGAGTATACCATTAGAAAAGTATATCATGGATTGTTCCTTTGTAGTAAGATCATTAAAATAATTATGTAGCAAATGCAAGACTTGAGGTTAGAGTGTTAGGTTAGATAATATTTAGTAATGCATAGATATCGCAGAGTGACATTATCAATAATGCGATGGAAAATAATGGAATGTCAATTTCAAAAATGATGACATCGGCTATAGTTAAAAAAAAATATAAGGAACATTTCAAAGTAAAAAATATATACAAGGAACATTTTAAAAGATCTACGTCTTGTCATCAATGCTTAGAGTCTTTGTAGAGTATGATTTGAACTATGTACATCCTTAAATATTTGAACAGTATAAGCTATTTAGTTTTGTTGGAATGTAAACAATAGGATGTGCTAATGTTTACTATCTAATGCATGTCTAAGTCTTGATACTAGTATTGGAAGAACATTGGTGGCATTTTAAAATTGATGTATAAGATCTTAAGATTAATATTTTTTACTCAAATCTTTATAAGAAAGTGGGCCCTATAACTTCTATTTCAAATTATTTTCTATTATTTTTATTAATTATGTTAACATGTAGATCGATACTACTTAGATGTTTATAGCCTAACATCTTTCAGATCATTTTTTTTCAATATAAGAATGCCTTTAAATTTGAATTTGGCAATTGAAATATTTGAAATTTATTATGTTGAGGAGTTCCCATGGCAGAAGAACAAGTGCTGCCTTTTTATTACCTGAAATTTTAGATTCCAAAACCACAAGTCACGGTTGATTGACTAGGTAATGTTGTGATTCGCATTCACAATTTCCTTATCTAACTTATACAAGTTAACCTTTTAGATAATAGTGATGATTGTGGACTTGACATGTGCTGTGCATTGGAATATTAGAATGGAAAGTGGATTAGTGGTCATGAAACGAAGGCTTGTAATATTCCAATGCACAGCATGCAAATCCATTGGATATTCAATAACACCTCTATAAGCATGTGAAAGGGAGTGCATATAATACGATACATGACAAATTTCTTTGACATTAAACATCTCGTACAAATAGTGCGAAATACATGCACACAACTTTGTGGTTTTGTCATAGTTTATATGTATGTATAGTGTTTTAGGAATTATACCTTGTTATGGTTGTTAGTGTTTAATATTTTTTTGACAATTACTAAATTCCATTGCTTCTAATAGAAATTTTAAATATGTAAATAGGATTATGTGAATTAATGAATTAGTATGAGGCAACATTTTGTTAACACATATGTAGTTATGTTAATTTTGATGCAGGACCAAACTAGAAAATTTATTTTTGTATATTTATTAATCCTATATGGATGATAGCTTCCATCATAAACTTCTTATTTGAGACTTAGTTCTATGGAATCCCACCTTTTGTACGTGGAACTCATTCTACAAATGCAAACAAAATAACTTAATTATTTTTTAATTATTGATGGTTAGAAACTATTGGCTTGCCTCAAGACTACAACAATAGGTTCATGTGCAACTGATGCTTAATTTTTAGGTTAAAAATATTTGCATTAGGCTTTACATCGGTAACCAAATGATTATTGTCTTTGTGGTTAAATCAAAAATTGAGAATTTAATTCAAATTCAGGTGGTAAAACTAATGGCATAAAAGATGAATTGTAGAAACCTTATGACCATGACTAAATATAAGATTGTTTAACTTACTACAGAATTTTAGGAACGATTACAAACATACTATCTTAGTTTGAATGGTAGGACCAAAGTGTTTTTATCTTCATACACTTATAAGGAGAAGTAAAACCCAATTTCTTGATATAACATGGTTATGTAGACTTGGGTCTTTGATGTAATTAAGATAGTTAGGGCAAGATATTATATGTAAACGGTCTTAGGCTCATTATTTATCTGGAAAATAGAATAAGAACACAAAGTAGTAAATAATTTTGTATGATATAAACATATGGAGTTAGTCCTAATATTAATGCATCTCAGATGGTCACATATCTCATTGTTGCGTTTAGGACACTTGATACATGTAAAAATGGCATAAATGAATATTTGTTAACAAAGGAAGTTAACAAAATATGGCATGAGATTGGTGTGATCATTAAATAAAACAATTGGGATTTTTGTACTGCAAAAATGAATTATTACCAACCTAAACATTGTAACGTCTTCTCGTCATGATCTCGTTAACTCCACATCTTAATATATGTGAAGTTAGTCTTCCACATCATTTGATGATGAGGGGATCCAAAATGTGGTCATTATCCCTCCTTCATACACTTAGTCTTATAGTTCCACTTAACCCATTCCAACATCTGACGTCAATATTGCCTTCGCTCTTTCTAATACATTATGAAATGCTCAAACTTAGAATTCATGTATGTAGCATAATGGACAATATTATAAAACACTTTCTATAGCTTAGTTGTTTTTTTAAATCCTAATATCTTCATTTTCCTCCATGTCACCAATCACAATTTTGTACACTCTAGGTATGTCCTTCCTCCACCTTTATAGTAGAAGAAATTATAGTATCGTATGAAATTTCTGCCTTGTTAGTACCTTGAACAAATGCCTGCTTACTCCCTTGAATTTAATTAATTTACATCCATACTCTATAAGCATGTGGGACTTAGTAATTTCCACAGTGTATTTCCTTATAATATCCCCTTCCCTTCTTATCTATTGAACCTCATACATGTTAGTCAAGTTATCTCTCTTAATAATGTCACAGTATATGACACTCACAAACTCATCTTATACAAGCATGAACATTGTGTTTGTATAAGTCTTTTGGAATACCTTCTTGATGTTAAACTAAGTCATAAGTGGTATACTATTAACTAACAAAAATTAGGTTGCCTAAACCTCCTTTTCCAATTTATTTTTGATGACGTTTTCATATTGGTTAACAAATTGGGCTAGACTTGTCCTAGAATGAACATGTCCGTCAAAAATGCTTTCATACTTTCACTTCTCTATATTTTTGACATGCCAGCCTAGAAGTTACGTTTAGCATATGCGAGAGCCCAATTAACACACTTGTCATAGAAAGATTTAAGAGATGCATTATTGATGAGATTGAAAACACACAACATCTTACTCCATTGTTGATTAACCTCTACACCATTATTATAGTCGAGCACTACTGACCTAAAAGAGCCCTTAAGTATCTTATAAGCCTTGTGACCACCAAAGTTTTTAGGGAATTTTCTGATTATATTCTCGAGACATAACCTATGGCTTGCATTAGGTAACACTATCCTAATGACATTCTTAATACTCATACACTCATCTTTTATAAGTGCTTCTAGGTCAATTCCATTCGTTCATGTCATCTATGTTCGAAAAAGTCAATTGAAGGAGTCTATTTTTTCATCACCTAGTAGTTTACATCCCGATAATATCGATTGTCTATGGTGATTAACACCATCAAACAAAGTAAAAGGCGTGTCATATATATTAACCAAGTAAGTTGTGTCAAATGTTACAATGTCCTTAAATTCTTAAGATGTAACCTAGCTCCTAGCATCTAGCTAGAATATATTTCACAAATGACCATCATTATCATAATCAATATAGTAAAAAAAATAGTGATCTTGCGTATTTAATCTCACAAACATGTTATAAACTAATTCGAAATCCCTATCTACTATCCTATCATATGTAATAATGTCTAGATGGTTCTGACAGTCTCTCCTTATATCAAGGACATTTTCATAACTGCCATGACTTGTGATATAAAAACAAATATTTTTACATGGTCTAATCATGCACCTATCATTAAACTCAAGCCTTCATTGAATACTTATGGTCAAGTGACGATGCTGGGACATGTACTGAGTGTCATCTAGTTGAAGTGCATGTTGTAATTATCAACTGTACAATATATTCTACAAACTCCCTATATTGCTTGACACGATATCTTGGCTTCACAACCAATCCTAACAAATAACCTTGGCTTGAGAACATTCAATCCTCTAGCCTTGTATACTCAACCCCTTTGGCAAATAAATCTCCTGCTAGTGAAATGCCCATTCTTATCTTTTTTGCTGCCCCCAAAAAAAAAAATTGCAATCCCAAAACTGCGTGCCTTTCTATAATGCTTGTAAGCTTCAAAAATATATTCCCAACTTGATAGAATATCCTAACATGTAGATTCATATCAGTAATTTCTAGTTTTAATGGATGATAGTCCATATTTTACATCTCTTATACATAAACCAACGTGATTGATATTCATTTTAGTAGTAGGATACCTCATAAGAGATTGTATCACTCCATCATATTTATGTGAGTGAAATTGAGAATTCTTAAATCTAAAAAAGTATAGATGTTAACTATTTAATAACATAATAACAAGAGAGAATAACATTTTTTGAACAAAAAACAAAAAACAATAGTAACAAAAGATAGTATCCAAGGACATGACTATCATGTTAACAGTTGAAGCTAACATATCTTAAAAAATCAAAACTCAACAACTAATGAATAGGTGTTATCACTCACAATGTTCTCATTTATTTGAATAATGTGGCGTACCAATCATTTTCAAATTGTCCCACATTCATCCCGTTAGCTTTGTATAGGAAGCAACATAAAGATAAGGAATGAAATGTGATGTTCATTAGTTAGTTGTGTTTAACTATGCATAGTTATCAGATAAACTTCAACTCCATATGTTTCATTGAAACTCTTGACAGATGATTGGCTTATTGAGTTATTACTCTGAATGAAAGCATAAGGCTCAGAAATAAAATTAATCCATGAAGGTTGAAAATAAAGCATATAAATGTTGACTATGGTGGGCCTAGGTAGGTTTTTTTCAAGGAAACATACTTTGAGTGGAGTGCTTATAAGACCACATACAGTGGACCATCGTTGAGTATAGGTTAAGAATTTTTTGACTATATGAAGTAGTTATAGGATAGGCAAATTTTTGGCTGGGACACCCCTATGAGCTTTCCCACCAATAATCAACTATGAGTGCTAGACCTAGTTGAAATGTTCAGTGATTTGTTGTCAAATCATAAGATTGAGAATTATGCAAGTTGAACCATTGACCCTCATGCTGAATGAGAGTGTAATGGTAATTTAAGTTGGGAAGGTATTTCCTATAGTGACAGCATGATGTGGTTTGACCCCAACCATTAAAATCCATAATAGGAGTTAATAATTAAATCAGATTGAAGTTATACCATCCAAAAATTTTGAAGACCCCTTTTGTCCCTTAGTTCTTACTATCTTACCAAATGCATTGTTTTGATGTCATCTTGCAAATCAATGTATTGTTATTATATTATGTACCAACTTCTCTTTATTTGTTTTATTTATTGTATATGGGACCCAGTCATTGACAACATTAACTTCTACAAATTATGTTCACTGATTTAGACGTTTACATTTAGTACTTCAGTCCTAACTTGAATTAAATGCACTGTAAAATCATCATGGCTTTAATCTAAAATGGATTAATCAACACAAGGTCTCGTTGCCTATAAATACAACAACATTGTGGTCATTCTAAATGTGGTGTTACAAATGTCTATCAAACTCAAGAACCTAATAACACACAAATTTCTAACTCTGTTGGCGCCCATGAAAATGTTGCAAGATATCATGACCTTTATATTTTAGATAAAACGTCTGATTACAAGTAAAACATCCTATGCATCCTATCCAAAAGAGTTTAGAATATTACCCTTGGCTGATCATATCTAATTATGTTTTATTCATTTCAAACTCTTTTTCATGTTTAGATGTAAAAGACTCTAGCGTTAGAGACTTCATACTCAATATGAAATATGATCTTGAATTTAAGAGGGAGATGAACTTCAATCTCTATTACAAAAATGAACTACTAAAGAAGATGATCAAATATTCTAGCACAATAAATATAATGAATGTTTATATATATATATATATATATTATAATAGTGTCCTCTATAATAATAAGTTGAAACTTATGCATGTTCATTGTTCATAGTTTCCATTACGCTAAGGCTTGGTGAAACAATCAAGCATGTGACAGTGGAATTACTTCAATGAACAGAAGGTTGTTTCCCTCAGTAGAGGTCATACGTGATGAAGAGATTAAAGATCAACTATCATCGACAGGTAATAGATCACAAGTTTAGGATGAAGGTTGAAAGACTTCTTTAAAGAAATTGAGATCAGAGTCCAGTGTCTAAAACTCTAAGTGTGATGATAGTGATATTATGTTTAAGTTTTTTTAGTATGTTCACTATAACTTTTTTTATGTTTTGATGGTCGGTTGATTTTTTTTTAAGTGATGATGCATATAGTTTTGGTGCAACATGATGCGTGACATTTAGCATTCCAATTTGGAATGTCTAATGTCACTTTTAGATGAAGAACCACATATGGTTCTTTTTATCATGTTTTACACATCCAATGGATGTATGTTGTGATGGTTATAAACCTGACTAATGTGTTTTATGTTAATGAATGTAGAAATGTTTTCTTTTGTCTACTTTTCAAGGATGATGATGTGTTCATTTGATGGTGGTTCATAATTGAAAATGAACGTGTACCCGAGTTGGCAAGATTAGTGGCCTAAAATCGTTATGGTTTATTATGTAACACAACTGTTGCTGTAATATCTCATCATTCGATACTACTACATCAGTAAAAGGAAGTGGGACATTTGCTCCATTACTGCATATGCCAACAATGTCCATGCAATTGTTAATGATAACAATCATTTGTTTAAAACTATGGTCAAGCACATCAATAAGCAACATACATTGTTGTTATAGGTAGTAAAACTTATGTTGGTATTTATGGATCATACGAATGGATGTATCTAATAATTGCCAAATTCCACTTGTAAGAGTTATAATCACTTTTACTGATCCTCAAGTTATTTCATAACTTCAAACTAAGGATCTCGTATAACATCATAATTCCATTTTATGCATTGTTCATTAAGAAGAATATATTGGTAATCTTATAGCATCATTGTCAAGTCTTAATTGTCATAAGATTGACTATTATGGTGATATTTGGATGAATTCCATTTGTTGCACTGCCTAGTTGTTGTCCACCATATAGTCCAATGATTGTTCTTAAGCATGCATTACTATGGTTGGCAAATTTAAATCAGATTGTGTTCACCATTGCTCATGGCTGTTTGTAAAATCAGTTTGGATCACAACTTTCAACTATTTTCTATTCACTTAATTTGGCTTTTGATGAGCACATAAATAAACATAATAGCATATACTTCCCATGGTCAAATAAGAGTTCTTTATCGTTAACCAATGTTCATTTATAATACACGTTCTATCATGTTTATATTTAGAAGGGTCAGTGTTAGGTTAATTTATGGAACTTTCAATACAGGTGATTAATAGTTTGCATTTTTTGTGAACATGCTATTCAAATCATGATTTATCATTTTTTTTTCAAGAAATAATGTGGATGGTTCTAAGGTTTATGAAGTGCATGGACACCGACCTTTTGAACATTGGCAACAAAAGTTAACCTATTTTTTAATGGATATATAATTTTTTGTAATAGGAAAAAGATCACAAGTTTAGGATGAAGGTGGGAAGATTTCTTCAAAGAAACTGAGATTAGAGTCTAGTATCCAAAACTCCAGGTCTGATGATAGTGATATGATGTTTAAGTTTTTATAGTATATGCAATGGAACTTTTTGTTGTGTTTTGATTGTTGGTTGAATGTTTGTTTTTTTGGGTTGATAATGTATATAATTTTGGTGCAATAGGATGCTTGATATATAGCATTCCATTTTGGATTGTCTAGTGTCACTTTTAGATGAAGAACCACGTATGGTTCTTTTTATCATGTTTTACATCTCCAAAAAGATGTATGTGATGATGGTCATACACTTGACTATTATGTTTTATGTTAATGAATGCAGTAATGTTTTCTTTTGTCTACTTTTCAAGGATGATGTTGTGTTGTCCATGCAATTTTTAATGAGGACAACCATTTTTTTAACATTATGGTTAAGCACACTGTTGCGTTGGTTAGGTTACTTTAAAAATGGCGGGTGATTTGAAATAATTTTACTTAAAACCAATGGACTTTTAAGGCAAATGCACCAATCACAAAAGTAATAAAGTGGAGTATTATTTCAGACTCCAAGTGTCAAACCCACAGAGAATTAATTACTTAATTACCAGGTTGATTGGATTACAATTATTTAGGTAAAATTTAGAGAAATTGATTAAAAATTGGAAAAAGGCTTAAAATTGACTACTTTGGCTTAAACACTTTAAAAACGATTTTTGATTGCTTCTGAAAAATTCTTAAAA
>JAOXYD010205741.1:0-21155 GCA_028565735.1 Pinacopodium congolense
TAGAAATGCTTTATCTTTACACGAAAATCTTCTGGAAGGAGTTGAAGAAATGACTAACGGTATTAAGTTTTTTCACTTAACTGGTTAACTTTTCAAATGTTAATCACTCAATTAAAAATTTTTAAAACTTGATCACCTAACTGAAAAAATTTCAAAAACTTAATCACTTAATTGACTGTTATCCCCATATAATAATATGATAAATATAAAGATGTATATAATGACATGCCTATATTATTATTTGTAATAGAAGTATTTTCTTTACCATTCCTTAAAGTGACAGACTGGGTAAAAATCTTTTCAAAAAGTACGAGCACTTTTCCAAATTGAAGTAATCACAAGTTGGGAAATTGCATTTTGGTAGAAACCTACATTTGGATTCTCATTGACAGTTTCATAATCAACCAAAGAGGGTATTGATTTGAAACTTTTTGTATTTTATACTATATTCACCGTTAGTCTATATTAGAATAAGTTATAGTGTAGAAATTGATACGAGAGGAGTTTATTTTTTATGAGTTTGATACAAGAGTTTGCTAAGCAATTTATACAAGTAGTTTGTGTCTAAATATGGAAATACAATTATGTTGAAAATGATTTTATGGCTATAATTTACAGTATGAATGTAGAAATTATGGTGTTGAAATCTTGCTGATTTACAAGAGGAATCATACATTATCTTATAGTGTAGTGGATCATTGTACCTAGATGTCTCATAAAATTTTAATTTGTATGGACTAAATAAAGGTAAAAATATTAAAATATTATAAATTATAAAATGTTAAAGGACTAAAACTAAAAATGTTTTTATGATTAAAAATAAATTATTTTTATTTAATAGATCTACTGGTTAAAAATTAATTTTATATTAATTTTAATAAGTTGATTTATTTAATCAAAACACAAAGTATTTTTAATTATAATAAGATATTAAAATTTAATTATATAAAAAATTAAATAATTATTTTATAATTTAAAAAATATCTAAAAAGAATAGCTAATATTTACCAATGTTTATAAAATCAGACCTATCCAATTAATTCAACCTGGTTTATTCATAATCAATTGGTTAATCAATTTAATTTTGTATAAAAATCATTAGATATAATAACTAGCTAATTACATAAAAACCTATTGGTTAAACGGGCTATTTACCAACTAGACAAATTGGCTTTAGAGATTTTTTTAACCTTAATTCTCAAGCATAAATTTGTTAGTTTATGCCCTTATAACTAATCAGTTAATTGTAAAAATATATGTATAACATTGTATATTTATTTAATAAAAGGCATTTTTTATGTGTGTTTTTTAATTATTTTAATTATTAATTATAAAGGTTAAATTTCATGAATAATTATTGTACAATTAGAAATTATAATGAGATTATAATAATGAGATTTAAATTATATTTTTTTATTATTCAAAAAATGTTCCTAGTCATAATTTTATCAAGACGAGATATTGATGGAATTGTTAGACTAATACATATTTTGTTTCTTTCTTATAAAGAAATTAATCGATCTCATAGATTAAAGTGTGGAAACACTTAAACAAACGTGAAGATATTTATTAGAAAATAAGTTCACTGAACTGACTTCATTATGAGAATCCCAAATGAAACATTACTTTTGTGTTGGTGGATTATCTAATTATGATGGTTGTATAATTGATCCTTAAACTTGAGATTACCAAAATTATCTCATGTAAGAATTACTATGTTTCCATTCTACTTATGTTCTATTATTAGAATAGTTCAATTCGGTAATTACTGAATATAATATAAACTATATGGAGATAGTTGAGTGAATCAATAAATAATTCATTACCCTAAAGTAATTAAAGAGAATATTCCACTGTTCTTGATTAGTAATGATTTAAGAATCTTTAGTTAGAGTGAATTGAAATTTGGATAAGTTGTTTTTTAAATATCAATTATAAATCATTTACTAATTAGTAAGAACAAATATGATTGAATTATTTAGAATAGAGACTAATTCCATACTCTAATTCCAATTGAAATGATGAATGATGAAAAGATTAAATTATACATCATAACCGTTCATGGACAGGGTAAGTCAAACCATTTTGACATTCCTAATATTTGAATGGTCATGACATATTACTAGACATCAATCATGATCAATGATCATAAATTATTTAGTTAGAGAATTAAAGATAAATTAAAAAGAATTTTAATATATTTAATTCGAATTGTGAATTAGAATTTATAAGCATTGCCAGCATATTACAAACCAATAGGTCACGTATAGAAGGTTTATAAAGGAGAAAGTAAAATTATAATTAAGTTGGACTTAATTGAGAAGTTTTTGAAACTTTAAAAATCAATATATGACATTTGATCTTATTAGGACAAATTTATAATTATAATTAAAGTTTGACTTTAGTTATAATTCTAATAAAATCTAAGGGTATAAAAAAATATGATTTTTCATATAAAAGAAAAAAATATAATTTTTCAGAAAAAATGTAGCTGCTTCATTCATTCGTGAAAGAAAAGGAACAAGAAAGCATAATCAGGTTAGTGTAATTTTGATAATATTTTTATTATATATGTTCAAATTAAATTTTGATAAAGATGATGTTGTTAAAAATTTTTGAAATTATTCCCTGCACTTAGATTTGATCTTGGTATATTTTCCAACAAAATCTTGGTTGCAATCATTTCTCATTTTATTCAAGTGGTTCAAACCCATCAACATTATCACCGGCACCACTGCTGCTAGAGCTTAAGTTTCACCAAAATACTACTCATTAACACTAGAATCATGAAAAGAAACCAGGGAAAATGAAGAAATGAACAGTAAGTACCTAGAATGGAAGTTGATTAAATGGTAAGGGCTTTAGGGAGATTTGATCTCAAGAATCGAAAAGTCCAAGACTTTTAACGAGATAAAGATGATTATATTGAGTGATCAGGTAAAGGAAGAAGGGAAAGACACTGTGTAGTTATTGTTGCAGAGAGCCATTGGAAAGCAAAAGAGAGAGAGGAAAAGAACTCAATAAAGAAATATTTTCTTCTTCCATTCTCGACCATGCTTCAAGCATGGGTGGGAATTATAGGTGGAGTAGAACAATAGTAGACCATAAAGAACATAACCTAACTAAAAATGCTATAAAAGAGAGAGAAAGGTGTTGCCGGAGGCATTGTTAATGAGAGTGAGAAGAAGCTCGGTGAGAAATGAAAAATGAAAGTAAAGAACAACAGAAAGCGTGCGCTCGCGTGAGAGAGAGAGAGAGAGAGATAGAGAGAGAGAGAGAGGCAAAAAGGAGGCCAGTGAGAAATGAAAAAAGAAAGTAAAGAACAATATAAAGATCAAAACAGGGAGAAAGGGTGAGAGTGAAAAAAATCCATGAACTCTTCAAAGCATCTGACAATCCTTTAACAAAAAAGTTTTTATTTACAAAAAATAATATTTGTTAAAGTCTCTTTTCTTTTGCAATGTTCTACCAAGTTAGCAGTAATCATATTACTTTAAGAGGATAGATCTTGAAATGTTCATTTAAAAAAAGCTATAAATTAAAAATTATTTATATGTGAAAAATAAAATAGTGTATTCTTTTCTTTTACTTAAATAAATAAAAATATAAATAAATTTTAATGATATTTTTGTATTTTAAATAAATAAATTTTATTCATATTTGTATTGTATTTTTAGTTAATAAGAGTGTATTATTTCACATATTTTAATTATTATATATTTTAACATTAAAATATTATGAAATGTATAATATTGGTTATTATAAGTTTTAAAATTTTTATAAAATTTTAAGTTTAATTAGAATCATTATTAATTGATTATATATTAATAGATATTAATATTTTATTTTAGTTAGAAATTTTTTATATTATAAGTTTATTTATTTTTATTATTTTTATTTTTATATTTATACCAATTTTATAATAGTCTAATATCAATTGAATTCTTAAACTTTAATCTTTTTCCAATTAGCTACAAATCTATTGGTAAAATTGACTATATCAATATTAAAATTAACATGCGTTTAGCACAATTTTAGTAATTTTACTCTTTGATGTTATATGATAATTACATAAAACAAAAATCTCTATGTTCGAACTTATATATCCACGTGTTAAACGAAATTAAAATCTTAACCTTTTGACGTAATTTAAAAAAACTTTACTTTCAACTTTTGTTTGATTTCTTTTTTCTGTTTTGTCAATTATTAAAGCTGATCCCTTACAACTATATATTTCTAGCTTAAAAGTTACAAAGACAATATAAAGCCATGCAAAATTAAATACATTTTAAAAAATGTATTTAAATGCTTTGTTTAACAAGAAGATAGTATATAAATTCATCTTACAATATCAGGCGAAAGCTACTACAAAGCAGGGTAGTATAGCACACGGATTTTTTACGGTTACAGTTTTGGAGTCAATGAGCTCACTTCTAGTTGAATCAGACGCCCCATCTACCTTGTTAAAGACAGGACCAGCAATTATCCTGCACAGAATTACTGCCCTCTCCCTTTTGTCATCGCTCACTTGTGGAAAGGTAATGATGCTATCGCTCACTTCCTCACTATTTGTACTCAGCCGAATACCATTCCATCTGATATCGTCAGTCTGGAAATTTGATTGAATTAATCTGCAGACTCTGCAGAAAGGGTCTCTGCATAGCTGAGGAGCTCTTACTGACTTTTCAGAGCAACAGGACATTGTTGTGCCAAAGAAACCCAGTAACTCATTTCCATCTACCCTGCTTCTTGGATGTGTCCTGCATTGCTCGTATGCGTTCTCCTTTACCATTCCCCTATAGCTTTCAAATCTTTCTAGAACTTCAATTGAGTTCTTCACCCTGAGGACCCTTTTGATCTTCCTAGATGGCTTTGATGGATTCCTTGATGCTCTTCTGAAGATCATCTCAGTGACGATTCTTGCTGGGTCTCCTATGCTCAACTCTGTTCAGATACAAGAAGAATCCAAATTTTCAGAAGAGTGGGTTTGACACTAGTATTGAGGTAATCGTCACTTTGCTGGATAAGTCAGATTAAACTACTAATGGACCATCAACTTCAAACACATGAGATGATTTAGCTTCTCAAATTGTTGTCACTGCCACGGTTATGGTGTTTTTCTGCAGAACCTCATTAAACTGTCCCTAGCGGACTGACATTGGCAAGGAAACAACTTTTAGAACATCTCTAAGCCCTTGGCAGGCATATTTCCTAAATTTTGAATGCCTTAACAAAAAGTAGCTAAGTGGCAGCAAGAACCGAAAGCCTAATTGAAAACTGAATATGATTTCTGACTTACCACAAAAGTGTGTTCTTGTATTATAACTACGGATAATAACTTCACCACATGAGTTCCTTATTTGATGATTGGGATTGCTGTTTAAGCTTTCTTCATTAGATGCGCAGCTCCGTCTGAGGCTGCATTCACATAGTCCGGGCCGTTTAACCACATCACTGAGCTTACAGCCACAGATAATGTTATCTTTCAAGAACACCCAAAATGTCTGCATGTCTCCTCTCTCTCTCTCCCCCTCCCTTGTTTTTACCCCTCTCTAATGGTATATACTGAAGCTCTCAATGCAGGAACCTTCCAGTACTGTGGAAGGAAGAGCTATAACGTGGCTGCATGATTTTTCAGCAGCTACTGAAGTAAAGCCAAAAAAGGTGAAATTAAGTATTTTTGTATTCTACGCACAATGCCCCTACCAAAAAGTTGTTATGACACCAAATAGAAACAAATAATATAAATAAAAAGAGAAGAAAGATAGTGAAACTTCATTTGGATTTATCTGAATTCGGGTTGTCTGAGGACACCAACTTGTGTGCAATTCATGCCAAGAAGGTTACTATAATGCCTAAGGATATTCAACTTACTCGTAGGATAAGAGGCGAAAGAGCCTAGTTCTTGGGTTGTTTTGGGGTTTCAGTCTCTGCCCTATAGCTCTTCTTTTTCGAATTTTTACTTTAAAGTTTTTAGACAAGTAGATGTTGTTAAGTGTTTAACGTGAAAATCAAAGGAAAAGGCGAGATTTGTAATGTAGTATATAATGCAAGTGAAATATCTGTGAAAAGTTCTCTCTTACATGTACATCTTTTCATTAACTTGAGAGGCTCACAAGTTACCCTCTTCTTTAATGAAATCGTAAGTGTTAGAGCAGATCAGCATATCTAGTTCGTTCAAGTTCCAATTTTTCGTGACCCAAATTATTCTAAAGCATAAATCTGTTAAAAATCTGGATAGCCCATGATAAATATCCAAATATACATATGAAAACATATCCCATTAACAATGGTCTCTTTATCTTTTCAAGCAACAAAATATCTTATGTACTTTTGCTGGATATCCACAAATTTGTTTTCTCTTTGTTCATTGCTAATGTCCTGTAGATAGAGCTTCAAACCGAGTCGATATTCGGCAAACTATACCATACCATTCGATGGCTTGGCCTCGGATTACAATTGGTCTATCCTTGATTGGACTAGCTTTGATCTTTCAATCATGGCTTCTCACCAGCAACAAGAGGGTGAAGAAGCTGCCTCCTGGACCACCGACCTGTGCATAGACTAGCACAAAAATATGGTCCCATCATGTAAATAACATTAGGATTAGCCCCGCCCGTCGTTGTCCCGTTTCCTCAGGTGGCCGAGTTGTAGTTTCATCACAAAACTTTGGCGCAGCATCAGAAATGAACTTGTTATCTTTATCACTAAGACCGTGCAAGCATTGTTGTATCACATGATTTCCAGTTTGATCCTTAATAAATCCAGGTTTCGTAACCGGTACTACCAATGAAATTTATTGCTTTGTCTTTAGAGTCTTAAGCAATTTCTACACCAATCTTGTGTTGAATGTTTTTAAGCAAATGTTAATAAACTATCATGGTTATTTAGTTACTGTAAATGTTACATGGATTTTTTCTAGGGATTCAGGAAGAACTTAAACTATATTTAAGTAAATATTTATATATGATTCAAGGAACACTTATCTCAATTTAACTTTATGTATCTTTTCAATTTAAGACAATTTATTTTTAATTTTTATTCTTTATTGCAAACGTCTAATTATTTCTAATACATAACTATCGAATGTCCAACATGAATTTCAAGTTATGATTACTTATCTTATCGAAAATTATTTGAACATGTCATCTTTCCCTCATCAAAATTCCTTATAAGAACTGGTAACTATAGAGCATATTGTGAAAATTAAACAACAAATAAAACAAGAGAGAAGAGAGAAGGCACACAAGATTTATGTAGTTCGACCTCCAGAAAAAGAGACCTATGTCTATGGTCAGAAAAAGGGAGAGAATTTTATTATTTTTAGGCAATTTTTTCAAAGTACAATTAGATACAAAAGTCTTTTTCCAGAACCACTATGACACCCGACGGTGACCACAATGGCGTTGTTTAAGATCACAACAACAAATTAAAACATCCATAATGGCGTCATTTTATCTGCCATAATTCTTCTGTATTCGATATGGACCACAATGGTGGTGCACAGGAATCATAACGATGTCATTTCGTGTAGCTGTTTTGCTTCTAACTTCGAAACTATACCAAATCAGTTCGTGCTCTCTCCTTCCACCAATGACTTCAGAGAAAATTTCATTTTGAGTCACTCTCCCAAAACATCAAGTGGAGTCATAATCTCAATCTCTTTAAAATTCAAGGCACTCAAATAGTAATCATTTCAATCTTATGCCCTCAAGTATATGTATCTTTGCATCTCAACGAAGTAACTAATATTTGGGACAATTAATAATAAGGTAAATCCACTTAATTTCTTATTGTTTTCACATATTCGTAATGAAATATACAATTTTGGTGAACACACTCTATGTTACAATGATCTTCCTAGGATGGCCATCTTCAGTTAGATTTATAATATGGCCATCGCCAAAAGAGCATATCCCATGAAATATTTCTTGAAATTCCGATATGATGCAAAATCACAAATTGTTAGTTAGTCCAGTAGCCTTATGAAATTTTTATTTATGTTTAATATCTAATTTTTTGACCAAAAACTTTTTTTTTCACCATTTGAGAATTAAAAGGTTTACATCTCTGTTGCTCAGCCTTCAATTACGAGAAGCCAAACTCGAACTCACAAAAAGAGAAAAAGGCATGAAGTGAGGTAGCAATATTGATCTTTGAGGAAAGTTGTTGAATTTAATCCACAGATGTATCTGAATATTATAATTTCTGTTAAGTAACAGGGCATTTTTACAACTCTACTAACACTTTTACACACACACACACACACACACACACACACTTTCATTCTCAAGATCATGTTGAGGTGACTTTGAAGCATTTCAAACTTCTTCACTCTAAGTCCTTTTGTAAAGATATATGCAACCTAATCATCCTTTTTGACATTCTTCATCTTATCATTACCTTTTAACACCTTTTTGTAGATAAAATGATAATGAATCTTGATATGCTTCATCCTTGCATGAAATATAGGATTCTCTGCCATGCGTATTGCTAATTGATTATCATAATACAACTTCACAGTTAGGTTAACTGACTGCCATAAGTCTTGTAGTAACTACATTAGCTAAGTGCATTATTGAGTAATTATAGCTACTGCCTTATATTTTGGTTTTGTACTTGATAATGACAATGTTGGTTGCCTTTTATTACATTATGAGACAATACTCGAATTAAAACCAAACACATTACTTGTTGTTGAACGTCTAGTATCACGATTATTAGCATAGTTTCTATCATAGTATCTAACAACTTCACATGAAATAATACTCTTATATAAAATACCATAATCAATGATATTCTTCACATACCTTAATATCCACCTGACTATTTCTAGATGTTGCTTCTTAGGTTTCTGTATATAGTGGCTAACAATTCTAATAGTGTACGATATATCAAGTCGTGCCATTATGAGATGGAGTTTAACTACCAACCAATTGCCTATATATTGTTGCATCCTTCAAGTATTTTTCTTCTACTAAACCTAGTCGAGCATTAGGCTTTATTAATATTAAGATGGGCTTGCAATACAACATCCCATACATTTATAACAAATCTTAAGTAGATTTATGTTGACACAAGAAAAGGGTATCCTTGGTTTTTTCAATCTCTAAGTCCAATAAGTGCTTTAACTCCCTATGCTGCTTCATTTGGAAGGGTATTGAAAGATTACATCTTGTTTAATGAATATCTTATTCATTATCTCCAGTAATGATAAGATCATCCACATAAATAAGGACTATACCTAAATTTCCACATTGTGCTTTCAAGAATAGGCTTAAATCTGCTAGTGTTACCATATATTCACTGCTTATCAGAAACTCGGTAATATTCTCATACCACTTTCTAGGTGTTTGTTTTAATCCATACAAACCTTCTTCAGTTTAAAAACATGATCAAGATGAATCATGATTTCAAAGCCCTAAGGTTGTTCCATGTAGATATTTCGATCTAGTTCTCCATGCATAAATGCATTCTTCATGTCCATCTGTCAAAGCTTCAATCACTTTGTGGCGGCAAAGGCTATAAGAACACATACTAAAGTGATCTTTGTCACTGAACTAAACATTTCATCATAAAATAGTCTATACTTTTATGAGAATTCACGAGCCACTAGTCAAGCTTTATTCCTTTCAATTGATCCATCTGACTTGGTCTTTACCTTATTCACCCATTTGCATGAAATGAGTTATAAATTCTTTAGTTTTGGAACTAGACCCCATGTCTCATTTGGTTATAGTACCTCTATCTCTTCTTCCATAATCTTTCTTCATTTTCTGCTATGTGATGCCTTCTCATATGTAGTGGGCTCTTTCATACCATTATGTTGTACTAATGCCATATTTACATACTTCAGTTTTGACTTCCTTTATCTTGATGATCTTCGAGGTTATACGTTAATTGCTTTATTTGCTTCTAGCTCTTCTAAATAATTTTGTCTCTCTTCTTCTGTGACTTGATGCATACTTGTTTTCTATGGACTTTGCCTCTTTTCTGGTGAGCTACTACTTATTCCCTCGATCTCCTCATTTTCCACTTGAGTGCCTTCTTTGGTTACCTCTTGTCTTTGCTCTTTCCATTATGCTCCTCCAACCTCTCTTATTGTTTTTCCTCTATCTTTATTGATTCTGGCAAAGCTACTGCTTAAGGTGACCACCACGATGATGCTTTATCGAACATTACATTTCTTGAAACGTAACACTTACTTATGTTGGGATCACAACACTTCCACCCTTTTCATTTACTTTCACAGCCAATAAAGATGCATTAAATTGCTTTTTTGTCAAACTCGCAAAGATGCTCCTCACTTATGAACGTATAGCATACATAATCAAAAACTTTGAAGTGGCTAATATTGGGCTTGATCTTCCATAATCTCTCAAAAGAAGAGACATACTCCAATCGTGTTATTGATAGCCTATTAATCATATGTACTGCAATTTTTATATATTCAACCCAAAATCATCCCATTACATTTTTTAGCATGCAGCATGCATTCAGCCTAAAATCATTTTAGTACATTCTTAACATGTAGCATTCTCTAACAAGTCTCAAATAAGTGTCGATTGATTCTCTCTGCTATCCCATTTTTACTGTGGGTGTATGAACAAGTTAGCTACCTTTGTATCCAGTACTATTGTAGGTATATAGAGAACTCTTTTGACATGTAATCTATCTCATTGTTTGATTGTAGACAATGGATTTTACTATCGGTCTCACTCTTTACCTTTTCCTTAAACTCTTTGAATTTACTAAAGGCTTCTGATTTTTACTTCATAAAGTCAACCTATGCATATTTTGAATAGTCATTAATAAAAGTGATCATATACTTGAATCCACTAATTGATGCTTGTTTTACTAGTTCTAACACATTCAAATGCACTAACTCTAACGATACTTTTACTTTAAATGTCGGCTCTTCTTAAGGCAACAGATGTGTCTTTTTGTACTGACATCTTACACAAATAAGATTATCGCAAACCTTAAGTTGAGAAAGTTCTCAACATCACCTTCTTTATACGTTCAAATTGTAACAACTCTCATGTCCCAATTAGGCATGCCATAAGTTTGGAGTCTTATTTCTTCTAGTCTTGTTAACATATGCCTCTTATGCTGACAAAACATAAATAGACTTTACCCTTTTTCCTTCTATTAGTAAATTGTTTGGCAATCTCAAGTTTTGGAACAATTTCACATCATCTAGTCCAAACATCACAAAGTTTTCTGCCACTATGAGTTGAGACAAGGATAACATGTTCTTCTTCATACTAGGAACATGTAGCACTTTTTCCAGTTATATTTAGTGATATCTAGATTGCAATGTCATGACCCCCTTCCCTACATGTGCTATTAGTAACTTTACATTGTTGGATGTGATCACCACTCTTCTATCTTTGTATTTCTCCATGTTAAGGAACTTCGTCTCATCCCCAGGCATGTGATTGGAGTAATCCGAATTAACTATCCTGTCTTCCTCATAGTTAATGAACTTTTTACTTACATCAATGAATGCCATCTCATGAGGTATCATCATCTCCTCTATTACAATTGATTCTTTAAAATCTCAATCTTCTTCTCTTCTGTTTTGATGTATAGTGGTAGCATTTCCTTCAACCTTCTTTGGCTTTCAACACTTAGAGCTAAATGACCTTTACCTCTATAGTTGTAATACTTTAGCTTTCGATAATCTCGAACGATGTGTCCTCTACGTCTACATCTATAACATTTCCTGTCATCTTTCTTGTCATCATTTCGACCACTCGCTCCACAAGCTCCCTTTTGTTGGTAACTTTATTGGCTTTAGTCTTGCTTTTAGCCTTATCTCCTTGCACCATTGCTTCTATATCCTTGTCGTGGACCTTTTTTTCTCTCATCGTGTCTTTGAGAAAAAGAGTTCTCTCCCAAACTCTCGTTGATCCTCTAAACTTCTACTTGTCTAAGTCCTCTTGGTTAGATAATAAACTCTTCAACTCCGTTAATATTGGTTCTTTGACCTATTCGTAAGCAGCAATGATCAAAGAATCATATTCTAGTTTTAGACCATGAATAATAATTCTCCTTATCCTCGTTTCACTAATCTCGTTATCAGGATCTAACTTCCTATATGATCATATAGGAACTTTACTTTAGTAAAATACTAACTTATTATTATGCTTCCAAGTGCAGTTGGTAAAAGCTGATTCTCCAACTAATAGAGTTTTGCATCATTTTTCTTGGTAAATAACTCCTTTAACAGGTCTTATGACATTTTGGAGTTTTTGTATTTTGAATTTATCGACGTAAATCACTATATATCATAACGGCTATAGCGTACATAGCATTGCCAGTTCTAACCTTCCACCTTTTAAGGGCTTTGACCTTCGTAGGTGGTTCCACTTATATCTTTTCTTTAAGCTCTTACAAAATTTTCCCTTCTAAGTAGAATTGGATGCACAAACTCTAGTCTCCATAATTTGAATGGTTTAGCTTCTTGACAGCACTAATTAAGATGTTAATCTCTGCTATAGTTGATATTGCCTAAATAACCTTCTTTCGGCACTTATCGCAATTTTACGTAAATCACCTTCTTTTGACACTTATCGCAATTTTGCTATCAATATTTAAATGTTAGATCTAATACCAAAATGTTGAATTCAATCAAGAGATGTATTTGAATAGTATACTTTCTGTTAAGTAACATGACATTTTACAACTCAACTAATTTAAGAGGCTTACAAATGACACCTCTCACGTCCAACAAATTTTCTATACCACTCACTATAAGATTGCACTCATATCACGCACGTTAACTTGCTTTTAATGCTTACTTCACTCCCTCACTTTTTTTCTTTCTTGTTTCTTCTTTACTGAATGCTAAGATGCTACCTTGCAATGCCTATTTAGTCAAGGAGTTCTCCACTCTTTTCCTTTTTACTAAACCACCATATACATGAAGATTTGTTGCTCCTACTTACACATTTTATTTAGTTGTTCACTTACTCCACACCTACGTACCACTTACTCCACACACACACACCACTTACACACTCTCTCATAACTACTACATTAAAATTGATGATGACTTTTAACAAAAGTAGAACATAGTCTAACCATAGGAACTGGAAAGATTATAGAAATATGCTATCTAAGAACTAAAATGTTAAACACTTTCTTATAATGCTCTAAATATCATCTTCATGAATTTTACATTTCCATGAACTTTGAAACGATTCTTACTCCCTCGTAATATCAATTTCTCCTCTGTCTTGAGTAAAGTATCATTGCTTCTCCCTCATTTATATATGCAAACTTCTATATGCCTTCAATGTCATCCAAATATATTAATCCACATGAATTTGATTATTAAGGAAGTCTTACACTTTTTTTAAACAAATAGTAACACTCAAAATCCCAAAACTCCTTTAAAATGTTACCTTTTCATGTGATTGCTTCCTAAATTAAATTCAAATCCTTTTTACCTAAGATTGCAAAGTATAAAATCAAAATTTTCTAAATGGAAATATTATCCATATCTAATATAAGGAATGTTCTCCCATTATATTGAATTATTTGTTATAACTACTTTTGATTGCCTTGATATACAATTATGCCTAAAACCATCCCTTCTACAATTAAGCACATTTATAAGTGTGACATTTCTCTGAAAATAAGGGCATTAGCAAATATTTTCAATAATTAAATATCTAAACAATCAATAATAATTTTCGAACACGTGAGTTGCAGTGGTTGATACTTTAAAAGATCATGTTTATACACCAATTTTAGATACATTATATACATTCCAACAATTTAAAAATGAAACATTAAAATTCAATATATTGAAGTGAATATTAATTTTTTTTCCTTTCAAATTTTCTATTATATGCATTTAAATTCTCAAGCTAGTATATGATTTCTAACATGGAAATCAAAAGTCACGAGATCAATGACACACATCAACATCGCTATTGATGCCTGCACCAAATTGTCGTTAATAGATGTATTCACGTTTTCTATTTAAGATAATTTATGTTTTAAATATTTTATTTTATTTAAAAATTTTAAAGACAAATTTATCCTTATCATTAGGCTTTGGGGTTTGTAACACATATAAATACTTATCATTTATATTCTTAAAAAACCTTTTTCCTATTTTGAATCAAATTACATTTTTCTCTTAAAATTTTCATCTATCTTTTAAGTTCTTTGCAAATCTTATAATGGGTTTGTGTTTTCTGTGCTCTTGGATTAGAGCATTAAGTTTCCACGTTGTGTCAAGTGGTACTAGAGTCTTAAGAACCTAAGTTTTATTCATATGACAATGGTCCATAATAATGATGTTCTTTGTAGGTTACCTAAAGTTTGGATAGAAATTAAAGAACGAGGGGAGTAGATTCTCAATATGGAATGACAACTAACGGTGATTAAGGACAAGTTGCAAGCATTGTTGCGAGGACACAATAATAAGAGGATTGGGGATCTAGTTGATAGGGAAGGTTGCCCTATAAGGTGTCCTCAATTTTAAAATCTTGCATTATAGGATTACAATAATAATTCCAACCATAAAGGTGATGAAACTTTTATGGGTATGATTAAAAAGTTAATGATATCTCGCGATAAGTATAATAACATGTGAAGGCATAAGATTTTTTGCACGAGATGTCAAATACAAGGAAATTTATGTGAGATGAGTATCAATGGAGGAGTCAAGAGAATATTATAAGTTAATTAACGGTGAAGAAGTTAAAATTAACTATTAAACCACATCCAAAGCCTTATATTATTATGTGGATTAAAGAAGTTAGCAAGGTTTTCATCCAAGAACTCTATAAGGTAACCTTTTATAATGGTAAATATTTTGACAAGCACTATTGTGATGTAGTTGAGATAGATGTGTGTCAAATTCTACTAGGAAGACTATGATAGTATGACATTGATGAAATTCATTAAGGTAGGAAGAATATCTATCAATTTACAAAGGATCGGGTGAAATATATTTTAGTACCCATAGGTGATAAGAAGAGTGTGAAATATGGGAAAAGTAGGAATCAATTAATGCAAGCGACTAATAGTAAAGGTGAATCCGTGAATGAAATAATGGACACAAAAAGGCTCATTTATTGATAGTGAAAGGAGAAGAGGTGATAAAAGACAAGGACATGGTGAGAACCATATATTTATCGATTTCCTCGAAGAATGAACCTCAATATGTGAAACATGAAAATTAAGGAAATTTTAAGAAGGATGACAAGCCAAATATTTTGAAATTTATGGGTGTGAGTTCTATTAATAAAGGCATTTTAAAAGAGAATATAGAGGATGTTGAATTTCTTAATAGTGATGAAAGACCTGTTTCATTAGATAAGATTAAATAAGAAAGAAAAAGGGATGATTTTAAAATTATAGAAGTCACTAATGAAAATTGTAAGGCAGTTCATAGAGAGGAGGACGCTGATTGTGAAGATGGAGGCAATGACTCTACATTCCCTCAATAGATGATTGGAAGGTTAGTTCATTCTACATATAAAGTAATTGACGTATCTTATGTTATTAAGTGGTTTAGGAATATTGTTTTACAAAACTATGAAGAAGCCTTTGATCGAAAGGAAATTAACTGGAAAAATTTAACATGGTTAATCGGTGAGTATTAATTATGCATATGTGTTATTGTACTTAGTCCTTAGAAGAAGATTGTACAAGCTCTAAGTGAATTTAAAAGGGATTATCCTCTTGTGGCAGAATTACATAGGGACTTAAAGTTTTAGATAAGGAGTATTCATGAAATAAAGTTCCCAAAAGAAGCATCTAACATGGTGTTAGTGATAGAAGGACTATTCTTTAACAAAACTCAGCTTTTTGATTTTTTTGAAATCAAGGTGAATCTAGATCTCAAGTTAGCGTACCAATAATTTGGCCATTAGATCGAAAGTAGTTATAGTATATTTACTAGCACTATTCTTACCAACAAAAGAAGTGAAGGAAGGAGAATTTAGATCCAACGATTGGTATCTTTCAAAAAAGGAAAAAATCAAGAATTAAGCCAATATATAAAGGCAATATTTTTCATTGTTTTTCATAAGTATTAAAACCTGTAAAGACTTTGGAGTACAAATGACTTAGGAACTTCGAAAGTGGGGGAGACTAACATAGAATTGAATATCAAAAGTTAGGAGATCAACGACACCATTGATAGCACCAAATGATTGATAATGGATGTATTTTCATTTTCTGTTAAAGATAATTTACATGTTAATTATTTTATTTTATTTAGAAAAGTGAAATACAATTATCTTTATTATGAGGTTTTTAAGGTTTGTAATACATATAAATACTTATCTTTTACATTTTTAAAAAACTTTTTACCTATTTTGAATCTAATTACACTTTTCTTTTATGGTTTTCATCTATCTTTTGAGTTCTTTACAAATCTTGGATTATGTTTGAATTTTTTGTGCTCTTGGATTAGAGCATCACGTTTCCACATTGCGTCAATTTTCTATGTTTAAATCCTCACTACTATTTCTCCTTAATCACATAATATTTATCTCTTCATACTTGTAGATTTTTTTAAAGCACATGACTAAAATCTCATAAGACTAAAAATGACAATGAATTAATTTATGATGTCAACTATGATACTTCTTAATCAAAATGTAGCTTAAAATTAACTAATCCCAACTCTCTTCATTAAAAATATTGAGTTATTCAAATTATGACTAATCTGGGTTCTATGAGTTTTTTTTTTTTTTGGGGTTAGAATTGTAGCATATTGAAGCTGACTTTTCATCTTTCAGTAAAAATATGTTAAAGATCTTTTAGAGAAATTTAACTTAAGAGATTACAATCTAATTAAAACTACAATGATCACAAATTAGAAACTCAATTTGAATGGTAAAGGAGCAAAGGTCAATACACAGGTATATTGAAGTTTAGCTAGAAGTCTGTTGCATCTTACAAATATTTTGATATCTTACAAGATACTAATTTTTTGTCCGCTCTATGAAAAATCCAAGCAACATGCATTATGGCATAGTAAAGAGGGTGCTCAAATATTTGAAACAAGCATGTTTTTATGGTCTGTGGTATTTGAACTCTAACATTTTAAAGTTGTTTGGTTTTTCAGGTAGCAACTAGAGGAAAAGAAAGCAAAAGTGATTCCCGTAGTAGCAGCGAGTGAAATGGGAGCAACCTAAACTATGAAAATGGGGTTGTGGATAACTTATGCTCTAATCCGAGTAGCATGGGGCACGTGGAATCCTGTGTGAATCAGCAAGGACCACCTTGCAAGGCTAAATACTCCTAGGTGATCGATAGCAAAGTAGTATTATGAGGGAAGGGTGAAAATAACCCTCATCAGGGAGTGAAATAGGACATGAAACTGTAAGCTCCCAAGTAGTGGGAGGAGCCCAGGGCTCTGACAGCTTGCCCGTTAAAGAATGAGTTAGCGACTCATAAGTAATGGCTTGGTTAAGGGAACCCATCGGAGCCGTAGCGAAAGTGAGACTTCATAGGACAATTGTCACTGTTTATGGACCCAAACCTGGGTGATCTATCCAAGACCAGGATGAAGCTTGGGTAAAACTAAGTGGAGGTCCAAATTGGCTAATGTTGAAGAATCAGCGGATGAGTTGTGGATAGGGGTGAAATGCCATTCGAACCTAGAGTTAACTGGTTCTCCCTGAAATGTGTTGAGGCACAGCAGTTGACTTGACATCTAAGGTTAAAGCACTGTTTTGGTGCGGGCCGCGAGAGCGGTACCAAATCGAGACAAACTCTGAATACTAGATATAACCTCAAAATAACAGGGGTTCAGTTTTTTTTTCTATCCATACTAGTATTTCGTATAGAGGTTATTATGTTAGTAATAGTGTCCTTGCCTATGATAAACTAAAATTGCATTGTTGTTAATATGAATGTGTTGAGAATATATGTAATGACAAAAATAAAGAAAATAATTCATTCAATTTAAATAAAAAAGTCACTATCACTACTATCACTATAATAATACTCTAACTATATACTACAATGTACTACAATACTATATACAATACCATATATTATATATAATAATTAGTAATAGATATTATATAATAAATAAATATATAATAATAATAAATAAATAAAATAAAAATAATATGTAATAATAAAAATAATAATATTAATAACTATATAATAATAATAATATTATTATTAGTATATAATATACTCTTAATGACCATAAAAGTCTTACTAGATATTTGTTCAAGCTTATATTGAATACCATACCATATTTTGGTATTCAAATAAGCAGCCATCTATTGTATTATCATCTATTAAAGCTGAGTAAATAGCTATCACTTTAGCAATATGTCAAGTTGTATGGCTAAGAAGAATTTAGGTGATGTGAAGCAACATTAAAAGGAGACTATAACAATATGTTGTGATAATTAATAAACCATTGGAGTGATAAAAAAAGTCTAGTTCATCATAGTCACACAAGGTAAATTAACACTTGACACCACTTTACATATGAGTAGAATGCTGAAGGAAGCCTAAAGATGTTAAAAGTCACTAATTTGTTGAAAAAGTCACTTTCTTTAGAGAAATTCATTTACTTAAGAAATAAATTAGGTGTTGTATGTTAGTGCAAGTTCATCATTTGTGTGTGCTTATCAATTGTTTAATAAAATTATTGTAAGAGATTTTCAGTTTTGTTTTTCCATTTAAACATTCTACTCTTTAACATCTAGTATCAGAGTTGGTCTTAGACTTATGTAAAGAGTCTGTGATGGCTAACATACCAAATGGAGTGAATATCTCACAACTTAAAATTTTAATTCTTCAGGGCAATAACTATGATGCTAAAAGTATAATGATGAAGACTCTCTTTATCTTTTAAGATCTATAAGATTTCGTAGTGAGAAGCTAGATTGGAGACGGTGTAGGAGTTGAAACCTTAAAAAAGGTGTGAAAGAGTGATGTTAAAACTCTTTTCTTCATTTAGTAAGCTACAGATGATGCGATTCTTTTCTTCTTGAATGTTTACAGTAAAAAAAGAAAAAGATGCATCAAATACACTTAAAAATGGGTACCAAAGCACATCAAAGGTGCTTACAGTCAAGCTTCAGACACTTCAAAGAAAATTTGAAAGCTCCTTCATGACAAATGGAGAGTTTATGCATGATTATTTAAACAATATTATGGAAGTAGTTAATTAGATAAATAAGCATAGGAAGTAGTTGATTAACCAAAAAGTTGTTAAAAACAATTAGGTAATTTGTTGAGAAAATATGAATCTATTGTTATCGGGATAGAGGAATTAAAAATCTTAAGTGTCTTAAATGTTCAAAAATCTTAAATTTAAGTGTTATTACTACAATAAACCTAGTGATACAAATAAGTATTGTCGATTAAAAGAAAGAGATGAAAAAAAAGCAAGTTTTGTCGAATTAAAAGATAAAAATGAGTTTGAACTTGCCTATTTTATTGCTAAAGAATATAATTCAGATAATTGATATACAGATAATGGTTGTAGCGATCACATGGTTGCCAAACTAGATGCATTTGTTATTCTGGATTAAGCAATAAAAAAAAAAACAGTGAAGATGTGTGATGGAATGACTTGTAACTCACAAGGAAAGGGAGTTATAAAGCTAAATGCTTATCTAACTAGTTGAATCAAAGATGTTCTCTAAGTTCTAGAATTGGACTTAAATTTCTTAATTGTTGCATAATTTTTTAGAGAAGATTATTAATGGATTCTTGAAAATTCTTCATGTGTTGTTTTTCCTTATAAAACCAAGATGACCTTATTATTTAAGGTCCAATGGCTAGAAATAATATGTTTCCACTTGCTCTTGACAATGAAAAAAAAGCACTTGTAGTCTCATTAGAAGATGACAACTTGTTGTGGTATCATATATATGAACATCTTAATTTTAAAAGCTTGAGTCTGTTATCTATTCAAAAGCTTATGGATGGTTTACCTATGATACAGTAAGTTAACACAATATGTGAAAGTTGTGTGACTAAAAAGTAACATAGAGACACTTTTCCAAGAGTAGTAGTATGAGAGCTTCAAGGCCAGCTAAATTGACTCATGAAGATGCTTATGGACCTATGCACACTCCTTCTCTTAATAGTAACAGGTATTTGTAGCCTTCAATGATGATTTTAGTCAAAAGATTTTGGCTTACTTTATAAAGGATAAATTAAAGGTGTTCTTAAATTTTAAGAAATTTAAGTCCTCTATTGAAAAACAAAGTAGAAAAACAATAAAGGTCTTGAAGACATATTGTGATGGCAAGTTTGTCTCCATGGAATTTGACAACTTTTGTAAAAATATGGGCATTTAAAGACAATTAATAGCCAGTTACACCCTTCAATAAAACAAAGTGATAAAGAAAAAGAATCGAAGACTTGTTAAATAACCAAGAGCATGTTTAAAGCCATATGTTTACTAAAAAAATTTATACGTTAAAATAATTTTCACAATAACCTAAATGCTTAGTTGTAATTTAACAACAACCCTATCCAATCAAACACCATTTTTAATACATTTTAGAGTTCTCAGGTGTGTTGTTTATGTTCTTATGCTATCATAAAAGAGGGGGGAAACTTGATGATAATAGTGTAAAATGTATATTTATGGGATTTAACTTAGAAAGTAAAGACTATTTATTTTACAATCCTCTTTCTAAAAAATTACTAATAAATGATGATGTTGTGTCTAATGAAACGAGTATTGGGAATTGGAATGAAATGTAGAAATATCCAACCATTATTTAAGGGGATGATGAGTTTTGCCAACAAGCTAGCAATTGAAGAAATTAATTATCATTATGGTAGTACAAATCCTTCTCATCTAACTATACTCTTAGCTCTATCAAGTTCATCTTCACCTAATTCCTCTTCCACTAATACGCCAAAAAAAAGAGAGGAGATCACTAAAAGAGATTTATAAGTAAACTAAAAAGTCCTAATTTGCACAAGTTGAAGAGCCAAGTTCAATTAAAGAGGCTGTAAAGAGCACTGCATAGCGTGATGTTATAGATGAAGAAATGAAGTCGCTGGAGAGAAATAATATTTGGGTATTAGTTGATCTACAGTAGAAAAAGAAGGTGACCTCATCAGTGACAGCATTTAGTTCCCCCTGCTGATACTGATGTGCCTGTTCCACCTTCGATGACTCAACTTAC
>JAOXYD010205784.1:0-21152 GCA_028565735.1 Pinacopodium congolense
GGTAAGAATTTTCTGTGCTTGATTTGTATAGAAATTATAAGGAATGCTTTTCTAATGGCATATGGGCACAGTTTTTGTCACATGTATATCATCACCCACCTTTGCAATAAAATTGATTGCCCTTGTTGCTCTCATTTGCTCTCCACTAATCAATTCTTCCCTAATTTTTTTCTCTAAAATTCCAACTTATTATTTTCTCTTTAAGTATAACTATAACTTATTTGCTTGTAATGAATATGAACCTTATTTGCTAGATATGGTCCCTTTTTGTAGTTATT
Organism: Pinacopodium congolense; assembly: GCA_028565735.1. NCBI lineage: Eukaryota > Viridiplantae > Streptophyta > Magnoliopsida > Malpighiales > Erythroxylaceae > Pinacopodium > Pinacopodium congolense. The sequence continues at coordinate 279 of JAOXYD010205784.1, forward strand.
AAAGAAGGCTTTTACTCTAAACTGATTTGACACCACTAGATGTATGTTATATGGAAAGGATTAAGGCTTTCTTTGCTTTTAACACTTTAGATTTAATAACCCACCTGATCATTATCCTTTGTAACCCCTTTTGATCCTTTACCCCTTTTTGTTTCCAAAATAATCACCTTATATTAAAACTCAAAACCCATTAGCCTTACCCAATCACAAGTCACTGAGTGAACATTGATGTCTATAGTTTAGGACTTTTGATTTACAGTTTATTTTAAGATGATTTGAGAGATACCTCTGCTCATTGTTATATACATATTTGCTATTATTGTCTCCTTATTTTTTTAGTTTTTTTCAAAAAAAAAAGAGAAAAAAGAAAAAGAAAAAGAAAGATAAAGTAAAGGAATTAAATAAGGCAGTAATAGTTAGTGGTTAATGGTCAATTGTATTCCTATGAATATCTTAGAATTTATATTTGATTATCCCTTTACACTTAGTGTTTGATGAACACTTGTGAAACACCCTGCAAACGTTTTTTACTCACTTTAACCCAAGCTCAATTATAATTATCAAAAAAAGTCTTTTTGATCCATGATAGCATGTAATCCATGTGGAATAAAATTGGTGAATTTACAAGCCTATGGTAGTGTATTCTTTTCAAGGTAGTCTTGAGCAAAACAGAAACCCTTAAGCACTTGAGTGAAATAAGTGAACATCGTGAGGAAAATCCATCTTGATTTTATGCTTAACTTTGATCAATAATATCATAAATTGAGTTTATTTATGTGTACTGATGAAAACTAATTATGATGTGTGCAGTAGCTTGATATTCTAGTTTGCTAAAATTTGAAAGATTGAGTGCACTTGGTCTCTTTGAAAACAAATTAATAGAATATAATGGTTGTGTTTGATTTACTTGAGGATACGAAAAGGTTTAAATGTGAGGAAGTTGAAAGTAATATTTTAGGCTCCATTTTATTATGTGTTTAATATGTAATTTTCTTATTTTTAATGCATGTAGGACTTAAATTATTTTTCTTTTAAGTGTATTTTGTGTGTGTTATGTTTTTGTTTTTAATTGTTGAGTTTGATTATAAATTGGAGCTAATTGGTGAATTTTCTTAGTGTATTTCATATAGGTCAGCTATGAAGGAGAAATAAGGCAAAGAAAGAATAAAGAAGAAGAAAGGAGATCCTAGCAAACATCCTATTGTTTTGCTTGAAATTTCCGGTGGCTTTTTAGCCACGGACATGACTGAGCAGGATCTTCCCTTGGTTTGATTTAAAAAGAAAATAAAGACCTAGCAGTCGGGAGATAGAATAGGGATGAGTCTAGAGTTTTTCCAAGGAACACAACAATAAGGTTTTATCATATGGCTAAGGATAATATCAAGAAGAACATGAATATTCCAATAATCTGAAGTCGACAACAATTTCCAGAGTTTTATTGTCTAGTTTTGATTTTTTTCTTGTTTATTATTTTCGATATAGATATTATGTCTGGTATTCGATTGTTGAATATTATAAGTAGCTAAACTTCTTGTTAGGCATTAATTTTTGAGCTACTAATGTACGAACTCATCGTATTTTTTTAATAATATGATTATGATATTTTGTTATGCTCAAACCTTACAATAAATAGAGAGATTGAGTTAGGTACCTTGTGTTGGTGTGAGCAGTAAGAATTGGCAATCAATAGACCTATAGAATATCAAATTAATTAATTAATTAGATATAGATCTTGATTAGTTAATTGATTTCCTATAAGATTACTTTATAACTAGTTGAATTTCTACAACGAGTTGTGTAGATCGAGATATTGCATGATTAATCATAGGTAATTTAATTAGAGAAACTTCATTGCGCCTTGAGAGAAAGTAGTTAGATCCTTTGGATATCTTGGTCTAATTGTTGTTAATTCAATAAGACAGAGGGATACAAGGTAGGGATAAAAGTAGTTCCCACTGTTAATGTTAATTATAAAAAGCTCTAGTTTATCACTTTGTTAATTGTTTACTGTTATTCTTCCGTTTAGTTTATTTTCAGTAATTGTAACTTACATTGGTTCCTTAAACAAAGTTCAACCTAAATTGAGTGGTGACTATCTTAATCCTCGTGGGATCGATAACATTAGATTACAATTGTACGACTTATATATTTGCAATATAATAAAAAACTAATGAGAGTTTATATTCACAAAATTTCTCACCAAGTTTTTTACGCCATTGTTGGAGATTTTTTTAACATCTTATTTAATTTAAGTGATTTTGATTTAAGGTTTTTTTTTACTTTTCCTTATGTTTTTCCAGGTATATGAATAGAAAGAACACTAAAAGGTTTGAGGAGCTACATGAACAAGAGTTTTCTGACATCACAAGAAATGAGAGAGAGTTAATAAGGGCTCAGGCCAAGAAAGGACTCAAATAGATATGGCGAAAGAAGGCAAAATATGAAGAGGTTAAAGGACACTCATGGACTTATAAAGTCGGGATTTAATGCTAACCTACAAGGGATCATATGGCCTCTTGTATAAGCAAATAACCTTGAGATTAAGCCAGCTTTACTGAACATGCTTCAATCAAACCTACAAATTTATGATTTAGCAAATGAGGGTCCTAACATCCATCTAGTAAATTTCTTTAAGATATGTGATACATTCAAGTTCAATGGGATGTCAGAAGATACTAGTAGGATGAGACTATTCCCATTCACTGTGAAGGATAGAGCTAAAGTATGGTTGAATTCTCTCAACCTAGATCAGATCTCTATATGACAGTAGCTAGTTCAAGCTTTTATTGCCAAATACTTCCCATTAATGAAGACTATAAGTATTATAAAGAAGATTACTAATTTTCAACAGTTTTATAAGGAATCCTTATACGAGGAATGAGAGCGTTTCAAGGAATTACAAAGTAGCTGCCTGCATCATAACTTTCTAAGGGAGTTTTTTTACAAACTTTTTACAATCAGGTGACTCATAGCCTAAGAGGAACTATTAATGCGGCGGTTGGGGCTCCTATATAAGAATAACAATCGATACAACCAATGACATGTCGGAGGAAATGGCAAACAACAGTTGTTTATGATCTAATGAAAGGAGAAAGCAAGGCATTAAAGAGTAGAAAGGTATAATTCTAATTGATTTGGGGAAGTACTTGAAGCACAGATCTCAACTCTCACCAAGCAATTAAGCAACATGTGAGGACCTTCCTCATCATCAGACAGGGCCATGCAACTTAAGTGTGAGTTATGTGGAAAAATAACCATGTTACTACAGACTACTTCATGGTCGAGACAACGGAAGCAAAACAAGTGGACTACATTGGAGGGCAAAAAATAGGTAACAACCCCTATTCTAATAGTTATAATCTGCAATAGAAAAACCACCTAAATTTTTCTTGAAATACTAACAATACATACAACAACATGAGAGCTCAAGACCCATTGGGTTTTTAATAGGATAAATAAGGATCCTTGGAGAACAAGATGGATAAACCCATGAATGTGTTGGGTTCCAAGTTCATAAATCAAGAAGAATGCCAAAGGTTGCAAGAGGAGAGTCAAAAGAATATGGAGGCAAAATTTGATCAGATAGCAAAAAACCATGCATCTTTTATTTATAACTTAAAAGTTCAATTGGGGAAACTAGAACTCTATCTTTAAGGAGTGCAGGGAGCCTCTTAAGTACTACGTAGGCCAATTCAAGAGAGCAAGTGAAGGCCATCAAATTTATAACTACAAAAGAAATATAGGAGCCGAGTGAGAAGGTTAAGGATGCAAATGAAGTTAGGCTCAAAAGCAAGAGTAAGAAGAGGAGAAGCTATATGTCCCTCCACCACCCTACCAGCCAATGATCCCATATCCACAACAATTTAAGCAACATCAAGTGGATGCACAATTCTCCAAGTTCTTGGAGAAATTAAAGAAGCGTTAAATTAATTGTCTTTGGAAAAACTCTAGGATGTATGCTTAAATATGCTAAGAATTCCAAGGATGTATCAAATTAGAAGCGCACTTGGGAAGAAAACCAAACAGTGGCCTTAATAGAGAGCTGCTACTCAATCATCTTTAGAAACTTTCCTTCCAAGTTATAAGATTCAAAAAGTTTCACTATACCTTGTGTTGTTGATCACTTTGAATTTTCTAAGTATTTATGTAACTTAAGAGCAAGTATTAACTTGATCTCTTTATCTATTTTTATAAAATTAGGGCTACACAACATGAAGCTAACATCTATGCTAATTCAGTTGGTAGATCAGTCAATAAAGAAACTAGTTAGTGTAGTGGAGGATGTGCCAGTCAAGGTAGACAAATTTTTAATTCCAGTTGATTTTTTTGTTTTGGATTTTACAGGAGATAGGAACTATCCATTGATTTTGAGATGACCATTCATGAACATAGAAAGAGCATTAATTGATGTGTATAAAGGGAAACTAGTATTTAGGATTGGCAATAAGCTGGTTGAGTTCAGCATAAGCAAGACTATGAAGGATCCCAAAGAGAGTAGTACTTGTATGAAAATATATTTGCTTAAAGAATATGTAAAGGAACAATATGGAGTCATGTTGAAAAAGTGGATGATAAGGTTGATGAAGAGGTTGAAAAGAAGGAAGAGATAGGTGCAAGACCAAGCCAAGAACTTTTAGTCAGCAACAAGGCTCCTACTCAATTCTCTTTTGTAAAGCCACACATATTCACATTCAATTCTTTATTTTGATGCTTGAGAAATGCGTCCTTAGGTGTGAAAAACCCATTACCCATTATCACTCTTGAAAAATGACTTAGGAATAAGAGGATAGGCTATTTAAGAAGAAAAAGAGAAGGTTAAGAACCAGATTGAAATTGCTTTTAAGTAAACTCAGTTTTGGGAGAGCAAACCGTTTTCATTTAATCAAGTTTATAAGCATGATGCTTGCAATTTGGAAGGGACAAAAAAAAAAAAAGAGTTAAAAGTGAATGGATATCATAATAATCTATATCTTAGTGAATTTCCTCCAAAATAAAGGTTTGTGTTTTCTTTCCTTTCTTTTACTTATCCATGATTACATTAATAATAGTCAAGCTAATAACTTAAAATTAGCATGTTATGTTGATTTGTATGCTAGTAGTAGGTTCTTTGCATTTAACTTTATTATGTTAATGAATTAAGTTAGTTTATTTCATTTTCCATTTATTTCTTATTAATTTTTAGATGACTTATTAATTGATGGAGAATTTTATATTTATTTACAAGTTAGGATGGAGCAGAGTGTGGAGGAGAATTAAATACGAAAAGTAGAGGCATTACAACTCTAAGAATTTCCAAAGCAAAAAGGGCCACAAGCCCGGAGCAATGGCCATGAATCAAAAACTTTTCTCTACATGGCACCATAGAAGAAGGACAAAGAGGGAGGTTCGATCTTAAAGGAAAGGCTAGAAGAAATTGTAGTCAGTGCACGCTCACCAGATTTGGCCATTCGTTTCAACTCGACATTCCTTATTTTCCATCGAATAGAAGGTAAGCATCTTCAATGTCTTAATGGTAGAGATATGTGGTCTTCTAGATTTTTTTCAATTTGAGTTACTAGACACATTATGTTTAATAGAAAAAATGGGATCTTTGGCTTAAAATATTGGTTGGGAAAATTTTATCTATTGTGATCTAGTTACTTATCCTAAGTTGATTCTTGAATTTTTTTTCCACTCTCATGTATGATGAGGCCAAGCTCGATTTGTTTTGGTTTTGGTTGAATGGTAGACCATATAAATTAGATTATAGTATTATGCGTTAACTAAACTAATTAACCATCATAATAATTTTGACATGCATGCGTATTGGCATCATCTTACGGGAGAGCCGAAATTTACCTTTAAAAATGCACCAAATGCTTTAATTCAAAGCCATGAACATTTATTGTTACATAAATTTATATGCTTAAAAATTTTCAATAAATCCAAAAGCAATAAATATTCTACAAAAGAACTTTATTTCCTGTGGTGTATAGACCATAAGTGTAAAATTAATACATCATATAGCATGTATAGGTCCATTGTAAATATTCTCAAGAAACCAGGCACTAGTCTAGGCATGAGTTACATTGTCAGTACTCTTGCTTTGCATTATAATATTGACCTAGAGGATCTGTGTCCTGTAGCCCCTAATTATTTTGATCTTGAAACTTTACATAAAACAGAGATTATGGAGCACCATTCCATGGCGCTTAGAGATACCCTCTCTAGGACTTCTTTTCTTTATAGGAAAAGTAAGGCAACACTACCTCAACCGTCTTCTTTAAATGCCCTACCTCATGATGACGTTGGTCCCTCTACTTCCTTTCAGGAAGCAAACGGCTAGCAAAAGGTTATCCAAGCAATGCAAGCCAACACTCAACAGCTACTAGAGAACATCTAATCCAACTAGCATTTAGAACACTGAGTGGAAACCATTGAATCCAAAATCTACAAGTCTTATAGTAGCAATAATCTCAAGCTCGAAAGCTTAAGAAGTATCTCTGCCTCCAAAACATTGATGTGTCCACCTCACCACTATACCACCACACTTTTCATAAGCTTTCTCTACCCCTTTTATTTTTTTAGTTATTCTTTTATTTGTGATTTATGACTTGTGCTTTGATGTTTTGTTGGTGTTGTGTTGCATACCTTTCTTTTCACATTGAGGAAAATGTTTTATCCAAGTGTAGGGAGGTAGAATTTACATTTTTGTTTGCATTTTGCATGGCATTTACTTTTTTATTATTTTCATTTTTCATAACATTTAAGTTTTATTGTTTTCATTTTGCATGGCATGGCATATAGGATATATGTTTAGGCATGTTAGGTTGTTAGTCATTTTATGCTTGTACTTGAATTTATTGATAACATAAGATTAAAAGGAATTAGAACAGCCATGATGTTCTATCATTGTAGTTGGAATGAGATTGAGTTGTGTGCTTGATTTTGAATTAGGGTGTTTAAGTAGAAGGTGATCTATGTTGATTGATTGAAGCATTTAGTTGCATAAACTTTGTCAGAAATTGAAATTTAAGTGATTAGGCAATGTGTGAAAGCATAATAGATTTTCATATGATCCTATGTGAGGAATTAAGCCTATATAACTCCATTCCAAAATCATTTCATTTTCTTTATTGTGTGTAATACTCCCCTAAGGGGATTACCTTCATAATTTACTCTAAAGTGGATTGACACTACTAGATGCATGTTATATGGAAAGGATTAAGGCCTTCTTTGCTTTTAACATCTTGGCTTTAATGACCCACCTGATTAATTATCCTTTGTAACCCCTTTTGAACCTTTACCCCTTTTTGTTTCTAAAATAATCACTTATGTTAAAACTTGAAACTTATTAGCCTTACGTTATCTCAATTCATTGAGTGAACATTGATGTCTATAGTTTTGGACTTTTGATTTACAATTTATATTGAGATGATTTGAGAGATACCTCTGCTCATTATTATATACATATTTTCTATTATTTTCTCCTTATTTTTTAGTGTTTTTCAAAAAGATGGAAAAAAGAAAAAGAAAAAGAAAGAAAAAAAAGGAACCAAATAAGGTAGCAATAGTTATTGTTTAGTAGTCTGTTGCATTCCTATGAATATCTTAGAATTTATATTTGATTTTCCCTTTACACTTAGTGCTTTATGAACACTTGTTAGAAACCCTTCAAATATTTTTGACTCACCTTAACCTAAGCTCTGTTACTACTATGAACAAAAGTCTTTTTGATCTATGATAACATGTAATCCATGTGGAATAAAATTAGTTAATTTGCAAGCCTATGATAGTGTGGTCTCCTAGAGGGAGTCTTGAGCGAAACACCATCCCTTATACACTTAAGTAAAATAAGTAAACATCGTGAGGAAAATTCATCTTGGTTTTATGCTTACCTTTGATCAATGGTATCATAAATTAAGTTTATTTATATGTACTGAAGAAAACTAATTATAATATGTGTAGTAGCTTACTATTTGAGTTTGTCAAAATTTGAAAGATTGCATACACTGGGTCTCTTTGAAAATGAATTGACAGAATATAATGGTTGTGTTTAATTTACTTGAGGAAAAGGAGAGGTTTAAGTATGGGAAAGTTGATAGTAATGTTTTAGGCTTTGTTTTATTATGTGTTTAATATGTAATTTTCTTTTTTTAATGCATGTAGGACTTCAATTATTTTGATTTTAAGTGTATTTTGTGTGTGCTACATTTTTATTATTAATTATTGAGTTTGATTATAATTTAGAGTTAATTGGTGAATTTACTTAGTGCATTTCAAATGGGTGAGCTATGGAGGAGAAATGAGGCAAAGAAAGAAGAAAGAAGAAGAAAGGAGAGTCTTGGCAAACAACCCATTATTGTGCTTGAAATTTCCGATGGCTTTTCAACTACAGATGTGACTTTGAGCACGATTATGACTTGGCTTGATTTAAAAAGAAAATAAGGACCTAGCAGCTAGGAGACTAAATAGGGATGAGTTTAGAGTTTTTTCAAGGACAGAAACAACAATTTTTAATCATCTAACTAAGGAAAAGATTAGGAAGAACATAAATATTCCAACAATTTGAAGTTAACAACAATTTCTAGAGTTTTATCATTTAGTTTTGATTTACTTTTCTTGTTTATTATTTTTTATATGGATATTATGTCTGGTATTGGATTGTTGAATATTATGAATAGTTAAACTTCTCACTAGGAATTACTTAAAGAGATCAATTCCAAGCTAAACTTCTCATTAAACTATCTCTTAGAATTTACCTAAGGTGATAAATTCCAAGTGAAAAAGACCAAGCTTAGAGAAAATTTGGACAAAGTTTAAAAAAGAATCAAAATCTGGAGCTTTAATGGCACGAATCAATGACACAGTTGATCTCCCTAAAACCACCGTTGATACCCGACTATCAAACCCTTAAAAGGTAGATGAAAAATGACATGGTTTATGGCACAATTAAGTGCTGTTAATGTCATATAAATGCTGTCTCACCATAAAATAAAAGGGAATTCAAGTCTTTCACTCCAAAAATGTCCAAAACCCTGATTGGGGAATATTTAAGGAGGGAGAACAAATTATTTTCATTAACTTTTCTTACCTCTTTTGACAGTGGCTTGTCATCTTCTTAATTTCTTCTTATTTTAGTGCTTTTGGGTTTCTTTCAAATTTTATTTTGGGAATACTCTTATATTTTGTATTTTAGATAGAGAAATACTCATTTCCATTATGTTTTTGCAATTACTCTATTGTTATTTCATTAATATACATATTCTTCTTTTTAGGTTGATTTTTAATACTTGTTCTTATTAAAACCTTTGAATATTTTTAAATAGATTGTCGAATCTTTAGTTTCATTACCTCTATTTTTCATTATATCATGTTTTATTTGAATTTATTTTCTATTTTTGCAATTTTTAATATGCTAAGCTAATTTTCTATGGATTAGAATATATTAAAAGGATATATAGATTACGATTATGAGATATGAATCGGGTATTAATGGGTATTATGTGTTTATTTTAGGATTGAGTCAAAATTTTGGTTAAATATCAAGAACTAAGGGTTATATGTAGGCTTGATTACCCTATTTATGATTTCTAGTTTGAATGCTAGGTATAGGCATGTTATCTGTAATTGTTAGTAGTTAATATTGTAAGTAGAAATAGGTTAATTGAATTTGTAATTGAAACTTAATCAATTAGCCTAAGGTTTTGATTCATTAAGTTGCATGATCAGTACTTGCGTGATTATGGCTTAAATTAATTATTCCATATTGCTTAATGCTACTAACCGATTGAATTTGGAAAGCTTGTTCTAGGTTATTATATTAGTTAGGGTCATTTACAAAACTTGTTGGATTTCCCTATAATTGGGGGGATGTAGGATGTAAGAGCTTGTTTATATCTATAGGTTAACATCTTAGATAGAACACAATTTATGTATTTTTAATGATCTATTCTCTTTCCCATGTCTTAAAAATATCTTCTACCCACTTTTTCTAGTATTGTTACCTATTTCTTTATAAATTTTTCTCTTGTTTAGTTGTCTCAATTTCTAGAGTTATATTTTGTGTTTATTTTAAATTCAATTAAGGATTTGACTACGTAGCCCTCATTTATGGCCTCTTAATTAATTAACTTTTAAATACGTATAAAGTATGATAATAAGAAAAAGATCGAGTCTTGTTGTCTTCTTCATTTCATGGCTTAAGTCTTTCTCTCCATCTCTATTTGTCCAGAAAAATTGCTATTCTCAAAGTTCAACAATCCCCTCATATGGTTTATGCTCTTTAGAGGTTCTTTCTATATATATATTTTTAACTATGGTATTGTTTATTCTTCTCATGAAATAGCATGCCCCAAGCCCAAAACCAAACCCAAAGAGAGAGAGATAAAGAGAGAGGAAGCCTACAAAAGGAAGAGGTCTTGCCAGGGCCATTGTGCTGGTAATTTTTGTCAAAGCTGGATAAGAATCATAGCATGCCTCTAACCCAAAGCCAAACCCAAAAAGAGATAAAGAAAGAGAGAAGGAGCCTGTGAATGGAAGAGGTCTTGGCAAGGGCCATTGTTTTGGCAGTGAAGCCTGAGCCCATGCCCTTTTCCTTTACCCGAAGTATGTCAAAGATGGGTAAGAATTTTTTGTGATCTATTTGTATGGAAATTATAAGGAATGCTTTTCTAATGGCATGTGGGCACATATTTTGTCATATGTACGTCATCAGTCACCTTTACAATAAGATTAATTGCCCTTGTTGCTCTCATTTTCTCTCCACTGATCAATTCTTCCCTAATTGTTTTCTTTAAAAGTTATAACATATTATTTTCTCTTTGAGTATAACTATAACTAATTTTCTTGGAATGAATATGAACCTTATTTTTCATATATAGTCCCCTTTTGTAGTTATTGAAGAAGGCTTCTGCTCTAAACCGGTTTGACACCATTAGATGTATGTTACATGGAAAGGATTAAGGCCTTATTTGCTTTTAACACCTTGTCTTTAATAACCCACCTAATTCATTATCCTTTGTAACCCCTTTTGATCCTTTACCCCTTTTTGTTTCTAAAATAATCACCTTATATTAAAACTCAAAACCTATTAACCTTACCCAATCACAAGTCTAATGAAATACTAAGTTCACATTTGATGTCTGTAGTTTAGGACTTTTGATTTATAGTTTATTTTGAGATAATTTGAGAGATAGCTTTGCTCATTGTTATGTATAGATTTTCTATAATTGTCTCTTGGTTTTTTAATGTTATTAAAAAAAAAAGGAAAAGATAAAAAGATAAAGAAAAGGAATTAAATAAGGCATCAATAGTTAGTGGTTAGTAGTCAGTTGTATCCCTATGAATATCTCAGAATTTATATTTGGTTGTCCCTTTACACTTAGGGCTTTATGAACCCTTGTGAAAACCCTTCAAACCTTTTTTTTTTTACTCACTTTAACACAACCTCAATTATAACTACAAACAAAAGTCTTTTTTATTTGTGATAGCATGTAATCCATGTGGAATAAAATTGGTGAATTTGCAAGCCTATGGTAGTATGGTCTTCTAGAGTGAGTCTTGAGCAAAACACTAACCCTTATACACTTGAATGAAATAAGTGAACATCATGAGGAGAATCAATCTTGGTTTTATGCTTACCTTTGATCAATGGTATCTTAAATTGAGTTTTTTTATGTGTACTAATGAAAACTAATTATGATGTGTATAGTAGCTTGATATTTGAGTTTGTCAAATTTGAAAGATTGCATGCACTTGCTCTCTTTAAAAATGAATTGACAGAATATAATGGTTGTGTTTAATTTACTTGAGAACAAGCAAAGGATTAAACATGAGAAAGTTGATACTAATGTTTTAAGATTATTTTATTATGTGTTTAATATGTAATTTTTTTAATTTTAATGCATGTAGGACTTAAATTATTTTCCTTTTAATTGTAATTTATGTGTGTTATGTTTTTATTATTAATTGTTGAGTTTTATTATAATTTGGAGCTAACTGGTGACTTTACTTAGTCCATTTTAGATGGGTGAGCTATGGAGGAGAAATGAGGCAAAGAAAGAATAAAGACGAAGAAAGGAGAGTCTTGGCAAACATCCCATTGTTTTGCTTGAAATTTCCAGTGGCTTTCGGCTACGGACATGACTTTGAGCATGGTCATGACTTGGCTTGATTTAAAAAGAAAATAAAGACCTAATAGTCAGGGGATAGAATAGGGATGAGTCTGGAGTTTTTCCAAGGAGAGCGACAACAATATTTTATCATATAGCTAAGGAAAAGATCAAGAAGAACATGAATATTCCAACAATATGAAGTTGACAACAATTTCCAGAGTTTTATCGTCTAGTTTTGATTTCTTTTTCTTGTTTATTATTTTCAATATGGATATTATGAATAGTATTGGATTGTTGAATATTATGAGACGCAAAACTTCTCATTAGGAATTACTTTTTGAACTACCGATATATGAACTTATTATTTTAATAGATGTGGTTATGATATTTTTTATGCTCAAATCTTACAATAGATCTAGAGATAGAGTTAGGTAATATGTGTTGGCCTGTATAATGGGAATTGGAAATCAATAGACCTATAGAACATCATATTAATTTATTAATTAGAGAGAGATCTTAGTTAGTTAATTGATTGTCTATGGGATTACTTCATAACTAGTTGAATTTTGAAGACGAGTCGTGTAGATCGAGAGATTGCATGATTAATCATAGGTAATTTAATTAGAGAAACTTAGTTGCGCCCTGAGAGAGGGTAGTTAAAAACTTGGATATCTTAGGCTAATTATTGTTAATTCAATAAGATAGAGGGATATAAGGTAGGGATAAAAGTAGTTCCTAGTGTTAATGTTGACTCTAAAAAGCTCCAGTTTATCACTTTGTTAATTATTTATCTTTATTCTTCAATTTAGTTAATTTTCAGTAACTGTAACTTGTGTTAGTTCCTTAAACAAAGTTCAAACTAAATTTAGTGGTGACTATTTTAATCCTTATGGGATCGATACAGTTATATTACAACTAAACGACTCGTATATTTGTGATATAGCGTAAAGCTAATGAAAGTTTATATTCACAAAATTTCTCATCACCAAGCACTATAACTAGTTAATTATTGGATATTATTGTATCATCACATAACTTTCCAATTTAGTGGCTCTTTATATGTATGATAACTCATTTAATTTTCTATGTTTAACTCGTTCTATCTCTCACTAAAATTCCTTTATTTTGGGTTTGATTGCAACATTGCAAAGTTATGATTTTTTCTAGTAATATTTACTTTCCATAGGTGCTGATGTTAATAAAGTTTTGTTCACTTTTAAGTTGGTCACATGAGATGGAAGAGTATGATGAGTGAATTCTTCCACGATACCTTATGATATAGGATTAAAGAAAACAAATTGTTGCCTATATAAACTATAAAGTACTCGTAAATCATGTGTGGGTCATTACTTATTTGAATCATACACTATTTATTTTTTCTATAGTGTAGGTAAGAAATAATATTAATTTTGTTATTAGTACATAGTGACTTCAACATAATAATGGGATTGTGGTTGTTGTTATGCCATCTCTTAGACAGATTCTACTTTTAGCATATAATTGAAATGCATTAGTAAATTTTTTAATTCATATGGAGTTAGAAGGTTTTAAATAATAGTAAAACAGCATGTATGATGATCACTTGCTAGGGTTGTGAGATATCAATCAAGATATCAATTAAAAAGCATGAAAACTTCATGTCACTTCTTATAGAGAAGAGGAGAAAAATGGAATAAGAAGAAATTGCAAGCTTGACATATTATATTATGGTATTGTTAGCATAGAACCTTACAAGTTCATGTTATAACTGAGCTTTCATTTGATTTTCATTGGATTGCACCTAAGGAATTTGATGTTGAGTTTGCTTTATGGATTGAATATGAGGATGGGGCACTCATCCTTGTTACGTTGAAGACATAGGTTTTTTAAGCCTATTCTTGTCTCAATTATGAATCTTATTCTACCCTTTGTTTGCCTTAATTAATCCCATTTTAGCACCTGTAATTAATCTCATTCTAAACTTACTTTGTTTATTATTTCATTTTATAAGTCAACATTTTTTTGTCCTATACTAGAAGTCCTCTTTATCCTCTTTTTTATCCAAATAATAGCCAGGTTGTTCGGCCATATTCTTAACTTTATTTAACAATGTTCATATTGCAGGTTGTCAGTTTGATTATATGTTTCACTAACCTACTATAAAATATACCTAGATCAATGGCAACTATAGATGATGAATAAATTGTTGTAAAGTAACAACACTATGAATTTATGGTCCTTTATAATGCCTACAATCTTTAATTCTTGCCACTTTTCCTCATTCTGGTGGGAGACAAGATCAATTAGGATCATCTATCACCAGAATTGATTCATATTGTTCTTCTCCTCGTCATTACACCTACAATAGATCCATACATTATTCCACCCAATGATCATCCTCTAGAACATGAAGGCTCAAGTTTTGGTTTAAATTGGCCTGGAATTCATGGTCCTACTCATGGTTTACCACATACGAAAGATATTATTATGAATGATGTGATACTCAAGATCAAATTTTACCAAACATGCATGTAGTATTTATGTCCATTCAATATCCATTTTCATAAGTAAATATAATCAAATTTCCTATATGTTATATTATGTATCTTGTAGGAAATGTTAGTAATGAGAGAAAAATGATTGAATATGGAGAAATTTTGGTTTAATGATTGAATTCTTGAGATGAAAAAATGATTCAATATAGTACAATAGTCATTGATATGATCTGAACATGAGTTAGACATTTTCATATGGTATGGTTTTCATAAAGTTTTGTATAAAGTGATGATATGGCTTGTATAAAGTTTGTTATGTATGGAGTGGTGGTATGAATTGCATATAAGGGTTGTATGGATTATACATGCCCATAATATTATTTATATAAAGTAGTGATATGTTATGTGTTAATACATAGCATATTTTGTATAGATTATACATTGTCATGGTATGGTTTGTATATAATGCTAATATATTTTGTACTAAGTCATCGTATGATTTGTATGGTGTGGTATTTAGTTATATATATATATAGTGGTGGTATACCATATATATAATGGTGGTATAGTTTGTATAAAGTCATGATATAGTTTGTATAAAATGTTACTATATTATGTACTACGGCGTGATATGTTTTTTATTATAATATGTAATTATGTATTATGTGGTAATAAGTCATGTATATAGCCGTGATATAATTTGTACATTGTTGTGATATGGTTTGTATAATTGGGAGTATGTTATGTGTCAAGACATGGTATGTTTTGTATTATATGGGTATGAAATTATGTATTAAGTCATAATATACCTTGCATATCATTGTCATTTACCTTAATACATAATCTTAGTATAATTTGTATATAATCTTCATATAATTTGTATAAATTAGTATATGTTAGATATTAAGGCATGACACGTTTTGTACTATAGGATGCTTAACAATATATTAAGTTAGAGTATATATCTTATACAGAATTACATTATAGTTTGTACAAGGCTATAATTTGATTTATATAAAGTAGTGATATGTTATGTATTACATTGTTTTGACACTTTCAGTTGATATGGCTAAGTATAATATTTTACAAACTATATGGTCGTATATAATTTGTATAAAATACTAATATATTATATAGTATGATCATGATATTAGTTATATTTTACCCTTTACATTAATGTGGCAGTAGTTATATATGATCGCCTTGTATTTTGTACCAAGTGTTTTTTTCTCTAATTAAAAGAATTAAATTAAAGAAAGGCAAAGGAATACAAAGCTTAAAAAACTAAGTTCAAACCAAGACAAACAGACACAAGGTCACCAACCCCTAAAGCAACTACTCAACGACCATTAAAAGAGACATAACCAACTCTCAAAACTACTGCCTAACATCGGGACAATCACCAAGTAACTAGAGCTATCTTTTAAAAATTCTGGCCATCACGCACAGAATGAGATATCTTGGAGTTGTCCAGCCACATAGCCAGGATTTGCCTAATCCATCTAAAGGTTTTACAAGTAAAGGCCTTATCGCTAAGAGAAGCGTTTTTGAAAACTTTAGCATTTCTTTCCTGCCAAATACTATAGACACAATAGCAAAAAGCTATCCAAAAAACTTTAACATCATAGCTTATAGCAAATCTAATGTTCACAGCCCAAGGGATAATATCAAGCCAACTATCAACCTTGAAACAATTATAGCAAGCATGATGTATGATAGACCAAATGAGAGAAGTACATGGATAACAGAAGAAAAGATGCTTCACACTTTCCATCTCCTGGTTACACAATTTGCATAATGGATTTCCAAATTGATGAAATAATAATCTATCCAAGGTTCTTAGCCTTCTAAGAACAACTAACCACATTATAAAGTTAGCCTTAGGTACACCATTAGATCACTAAACCAATTTAGCCCAAGAGATCGGAGGAATAGATGGTGTAAACAAAATATGGCAGCTCCTATTAGTAAACACTCCCAATGAATGCTTACTCCAAATGATAGTATCTGATCGAGCAAGATTAGGAGAGTACAAAGGAAAATTATCAATAATAACTGATGCCACCTGAAGAGAGCAACTACAAGAGTTATTAGAGATAAGACTACTCACCTTATAATTATGACGGAAAAATAGTCGAAGCGGCTGGGCATCTGGAAGAGAACAAAGAGGACCAATCCTTAACCAGATATCAAACCACACATTTGTGCCTAGAACATTGCCAAACTTATGAACAGTTTCCCGATGAATACAAGGTCGCATTCAAAGAAATTCAATCATGGTCTAAGATAGATTAGTTTTAAGACTCAACTTCCAAATACTCTTACCTCTAAGAAAATAAGAGTGGATCCACTTACACCATAGATTTTCCTTTTCAGTGATAAGCTCCATAGCCGCTTAGCCAAGGCAGTATTACTAGCTAAGAATACGGAGATAATGCCCAACCCTCCTTGTTCCTTCGGTCGACACACATCCTTCCAACTAACCTTAATTAAATTTTTATTTTTGAGGTCCTCCAACCATAAAAATTGACTAAGCAAATGATCAATAGTCTTGATAATTTATTTAAGCAGTCCTATATAACTACTCGAGTGAGAGTACAAGTTGGATAAAACCGAGAGCATAAGTTGCAAAGGCCCTACATAAGAAAGCCACTTGTTATACCAATAATTAATTTATCTTTCAATCCTGCCAATGAGTTTATCATAATCTCTGTAGGAGAGCTTCCTAGTCATAATAAGGACTCCTAGATAAGTAAAAGGAAGAGAACAATGAGTTATGTTAGTAACATCCACCAAACAAGAAATTGCATTCTCAACACTAATTGAGACATACAAATTGCACTTGCTCTTATTCAACTACAACCCAGACATATAACCAAAGTGGTTTAGAGAATCCATAAATATAGGTAAGGAATGTGGGTCAACTCGAAAAAAAAAACAAAACATCATCAACAAAAGATAATTTAGTTAGCATCAACTGTTGACATTTACAATGAAATTTAAAAGATATGTCAGTACGTATCATAAGACCAATAAATTTGGAAAGCACTTCTATATAAATAGTAAACAAGTAAGGGGAAAGGGGTCCCCTTTCCTAAGACCCCTCTTACCCTCAAATCTGTTAATAGGCTCTCCGTTGACAAGAAAACTATAAGATGTAGTGCCTATGCATTCCATGATCCACTGAATAAAGGACGGAGGAAAACCAAAGGCCTCCAAAGCTTGCTCAATAAAGCACCATTCCACATAATCATAAGCCTTGAAAAAATATAATTTAAGCGCACAGTTCTTGGGCCCTTTCTTCTTATGATAGTGGTTAAATAGCTCCTAAGCAATTAGGATATTATCACTAATGCTCATGCCTTTAATAAAAGCTCCCTAAGTAGGATCAATAAGACTTCCCAATACTATTTTATGTCCAGCCATAAGAATCTTAAAGATGGCCTTATACAAATAACTGCAACAAGATATAGGCCTGAAATCATGCAAGGTAGAAGGAGTAGGAACCTTAGGAACCAAGGAAATAAAGGTATGGTTGAGCTTTTGAAGCAAACTTCCTTTAGAAAAAAAAAGTTTTGAACAGCCTTGTGAACGAGGTCTTCAGTAAGGGACCAAGTTTTATGAAAAAAGACCCATTCAATCCGTCCGGTCCTGAGGCTTTATTCAACTTAATGATGCTCTTTGATGCCTCTTCTATTTCATCTGGACTAATTGGTATGATAAGGGACTGGTATTGATCAACAGTAATCTTAGAACCAATAAAGTAATTGAAATCATAGTCCCTTGGCCGGCCACAACTTGCAGCATCAAGTAAATTGACAAAGTAAGTAATGTCTACATTTTTAATAGCATTAGGGTCAGTAATGTGCTACCATCTAAGGTCTGAAGAGATATAATCTTATTATGATTCATTCTTACCGACATTGCTTTGAAGAAGAAAGAAGAGTTGGACTCACCATTATTCAACCATTTTATGCGAGATTTTTTATGTATAGAGTGGTAAACCTCTAAAGCAACCAAATAACTATATAAGGCCTCCCACTCTTAGCATGTGAGATGCAAGTTATGAGGGTCAGATTGGAGTTTACTATTTCTATCAAGGAGCACACCTCTGCATTCTGAAATATCAGCCTTCTGTTTGATTCAAATTTTTATTGTGGTTTTTGTATTTTTATTAGGTTTTGTATTTTTTTATGTTGTTTTTCTCAGTTTTTATGATGTATTAGTGTGTTATTTTTTTTAGTTTCTATGATGTTTTTTTTTTGTTTAGAAAAACTAAAAACCAAAACAAAAAAAAGAAACTCATCGGAACAAACTCTTAAGCTTTGTCTTGACCTTAACCATTTTTTAAAAGAAGATGAATTAATGAAAACCTAACACATCATGGGCAATTCCGCACCTAACAGTAGCCTCAAAACCATCCAGATTTGCCAAATGATTAAAAAACTGAAATGGTGTCATTCTGGGAGACCACAAGGACAAGTTAGAGACCTCAATTGGAGAATGATCTAAGGTTAAGCACCCAAGAAAGGAAGCCTTACTGGCCGGAAAGGAAGAAAGCCAGTGAGCATTAATAAGAGGTCTATCTAAATTTTTCCAAATCACATGGTCACCAAGTTGGTTATTGCACCAAGTGAGGAACTAGCCCTCCCCTCTCAAATCTAAAAACTTAAGAGAAATTATACATTCCAGGAAGTTCTCACAAGGTTTAGTCATATTAAACACACCCTCCAATTATGAATTATAAAGAGAATTCCCTATTAACTTAAGAGAATTCCATAACTCTTTCGCTGAAAAGCTAAATTACCCGCATACACAAAAGAGATGTGGATCTTCTTTTGCAAAGGAATCAGCCATATAGAAACCATAAATTTTTACATTAAGTTTACTTAAGCTTCGTTTTAAGGAGACTAATAATAAAATGGTTAAGGGTACTAATATAATCTGCTAACACCTGCTATTTTCAAGGGAAATTAATCCCTCGAACGTTCCAAGTTAGGATTGTCATTGTGAAGAAGTCTTAGACATGGCCTTTTTACCAGATTTCCTCCTAGAAAACTCCCTAAATCCTTCATCAGCTTTACTAGTTGAGGGGGTTTCGACATTATACTCAATGATGCTTTTAGAGGGGAAAGTCACAGAACTACCTTGGGTATTACCACCTGTCTTCTCCAATTAAACTGCACAAGTATTGTCAATCGGGAGCCTCGCCTCGCCTTCAGAGTAGAGGTTGGTAAAACCTTGCAAATGCACAGGATTAAGAAGACCATTAGGAATAGCCATAGCCTCTGATTAAGCATTCTCTAAAATAGTAGAGATAGCAGCTTACCTACCATCATTACAAGAGCAAAGGGAAACTTGAGGCCCATCCTCAGCAACAGGAGAGAGCCCCTAATGGTCAACACCATGTATTTAATAGCTTATATCATTAATGGAGATAGAGGTTAAAGCAATCCTATGATCTCTTTTATGGTGGCAACTAAAATGATTCACACAAAAACCCAAATTAGAATTAATCACTGTCCTAGTCAAATCCATGGACTCTGAATTGGAATATAGAACTAGATACTCCCAGAGTGTCGTTAGTTAGACTAGCATCTAGAACAAGCATCAACATCTTGGCTAAAATCTTGCCATTCTCTTGAGCTGGCTTAGCAACATCAAAAGAGTCACTTCCTAACCTAGGAGCTATATTAATGTCAGCTAAGCTCAACACTCAACCCATTTTCTTCCAAACCTTCTTTTTTTGTTGGATGGCATAGGCTTCCATTGGTTAGTAAGTGGAATAGAGTGAGCTAAAAAAGCACCACCCTCTACAAGTTTGAGAATAGGACTTTCCTCTAACAGTTCCTGATCAGCCAAGACCCCAACATAAACCTGTGCATATCCAATTCTAGTGACCCCAGTCATACTAGCATCCAGACACAAATGTCATCCCACTAAACTAGTAATGCTACTCAAACCCAAGGTATTCCAAAATTCTATGGGAACACTTTGAAAATTAATCCATAAAGGGATATGCTTAGTGTTTACTTTATCCAACTGCAAACCCGGCAGCCATTTTTGAAGGAATAAGGACTGATTCTAAAAGTGCTAAGGCCCCTCCTCAAGAACCTATTGAATGCTAGTAGAAGAAGAAAATCGAAGCAAAAAAATATCCTGGTCATTAAAGAGTACCTGAGTCAAACCAACACAAGATCATTTAAACATCGCTCAATGGGAAAACATTAGGTACACTGGCCTCTTGTCTAAAAAGAAGGCCACCAAGCAACTTTGCCATCTGTCAACCCCCACAAGAAGAACTT
>JAOXYD010205793.1:0-21147 GCA_028565735.1 Pinacopodium congolense
TGACCTTGAATCAAGATTGTTGTAAAGGTTCCTCTTGGCCTTTAACCAAGATTGTTGTTAGTGAATTTCCAACAAGTTGTTGGAGAGAGGACGAAGTCTATCTTTGGGGTAGGTGAACCTCTATAAATCTTTGTGTTCATCTCTTACCGTATCTCCTTATATTTGAGCATTTGTGTTTGCTTTATTTTTGTTTAATATTGTCATAAAGTTGGCATTTCATTTTAGGTTGAATTTTGGTTTAGAGATTGTATATAATTAAAATTGGCCTAAGGTGTTTAAAGTGTTATATTTTCACAAGAATTTTTAAACACCCAATTCACCCTCCTCTTGGGTGTCATAGGGCTAACAGAATTTGTATAAGTTATTCATTAATTAGTAGATGATATAGGATGCTTAACAAGAGAACCCTAGTGATTAAAGAGTCCAAGCATGTTGTTTTTGATGAGTCAAACTCCTTTGATGTGAAAAAGAATTTTGAAGAAGTTGATATAGGCTTATCAAAAGATTTAGAGAAATTAGGATTATAAGAAGAAAAAAAGGATAACTAAGACACCACCATGTACCTAGTGTCCCCATTATTGAACCAAGTGAGAGTGGTAATAAGAATGAGGAATTGCTTAGAGAGTGGAGGTATAAGAAAGGCCATCCTTCAATCCAAATCATATGTGATATGTAAAGATGTGTGATTATTAGAACATCGTTTAGGGATTTATCTCATAATAGCTTTATTTCTCATATAAAACCCAAAAATATTAAGGAAACATTTAGTGATGCATGTTGGTTTCTTGTTATGAATGAAGAGTTAAATCAATTTCAAAGGAACAAACTTTGGACATTAATATCTAAGAATAAATATCACCAGGCTATAGATACAAAATGGGTGTTCATAAATAAACTTGATGAATTGGGTAATATTGTGATAAATAAGGCCAAATTAGTAGCTAAAGGTTATAATAAAGAAAAAGGAATTGATTATGAAAAGACTTTTATACCTACAACTATATTAGAGGCAATTAGCCTTTTTCTTGCCTTTTCATCCCACATGAGTTTTAGGTTTTTCCAAATGGATGTGGAAAGCACATTTCTAAATGGATTTACTCAAGAAGAATTTTAAATCAATCAACCAATTTTGAAAACCATGATGCAACTAAACATATTTACAAACTTTCAAAAACCTTATATGGATTAAACCAACCTCCTAGAGTTTGGCATGAAAGGTTGAGTGCATTTCTTTTGCAAAATTATTTTTTAGAGGAAAAAGTGGACACAACCCTCTTCATTAAGTAGTAAAATAAGGATATTTTGATTGTTCAAATTTATATTAATAATATCATTTAGGTGCCATTAATGAAAGCTTGTGTAAGGAAGTTTGTATAAGGAATTTGAAATAAGCATGATGGTAGAGTTTAATTTCTTTCTTTGCTTGAAATTTAAACAAATAGAGAATGAAATTTGTTATATCAAGCCAAGTATAATAAGAAATTACTCAAAAGGCTTGGAATGCACCAAGCTAAGCCATTAGGAATACTCATGCACATCTGCATCACAAATAAGTTGAACAAAGATGATGCAGGTAAACCTATAAATGCTAAGTTATATAGAGGCATGATAACAACTTTACTTTACCTTATCACAAGTAGGCTTGACATTATATTTTATGTATGTTTATATGTTGGGTTTCAATCAAGTCATAGGTAGTCTGATCTTTTAGCAATTAAGCACATATTCAAGTATTTATGCGGAATTACATCTTTAGGATTAGGTATCCTAAGAATGCATTTATAGATTTAGTTAATTATTATGATGCAGACTATGTTGATATTTGTTTTAATGTAAAGAGTATATCTAAAACTTGATAATTCATAGGAATTGAATTAGTATCTTAGTTTAGTGAAAAGTAATTCAATAGCTTTGTCAACTGTAAAAGTAGAATATGTAGTGGCTAATAGTTGTTATGGAAAAATTCTATGGTTTACACAACACTTTAGAGATTATAGCATGAAACTTAGTTAGATTTCCATTAGGTTTGATAACACTAGTGCCATATGAATAACTAAGAAATCTAATTCAATAATCTAGAATAAACACATTAAAATAAGATATCACTTCATTAGATCGCGTGTAAAATGTTGACACTGAATTGGAAATTATTGATATACAACACCAACTAGCCATTATTTTCACTAATCTAATGAATGAAGATAGGTTTTGTATAATTAGGATAGCATTAGGCATATGGGTAAATGTGTTTTTAAAGTATAAAATTCATAATATATGATTTTTATGCACTTAATGTTTTTAAATCTCCTTTATGTTTTGTAATCCTAAAATGAATTGATGCATATATTTAGGAAGAGTACTATTTATCTTGATGCATAAACTTAAAGGTGGTGTGAATTACATGATGAATATATATGGTATTTGAGCTTTTGGTTTCATATGGATGGTTTTGAATGTGTTTTTTGCTTTATAATATCACATGTTTTGTCATCATAAAAAAAGAGTAATTGTTTAACCAAGGGAGGTTCCAATCTTATTTTTGACAATAATAAAACAAGATTATTATTAATGATTTGATCTATGGTATAAGGTTTGAAAGATAGGTATATTTGACATTAAATTAAAAGTGCAAAGTTTTGACTTAGAGACCAAATTTGAGAAAAATGCAAGATCAAGCACTTTGGAACCTTCAAGACCTATGTTTAGGGAGTTTGAACTTAGTTGTGAATTTTACTTAAATGTTTAATAACCATATGGGCTTAAATTGCATACTTATTGCTTAAAGTTTTTTTAAAAAATAAATTTTCACTATCCAAAGAAAATTTTGTATTTTAGCTCATTTGACATGTCTTGGTACTTAAAATAAAATTTGAAATGATTTAAAAAAATTTAGTTATTTTGAAGAAAAATAAATTTTTAGGTTTGTTCAAAAGTTAGTTGCGATTAAGTTTAAATTAAAAAGATTTCACAATGAATTTAAAATACCCTTAATTCAAGGCAATTTAAGTTTTGTGTTTCAAATAATAAATCTTAACCATAAAAATTACTTGGATGAACTTTTTAAATTTATGTGAGTCAAGTTTTTGGGTGTTGGATATGTTTAGTAGTATTTTGGTCAAGTTTGAAAGACTTGCATAGTGACCTCACCCTATAATGGTGGGTAACAACATTGTTATAAGGGACCATTGTTGTTATGTTGTTTATCCAACATAGTGAGAGGCCTGAATAAAAGCATAATGATGGGGATTAATAGATCTGTTGTAGACTGTCATTGTACGCACTATCAGATGAGTAACGATTAGTTTTTGAAAAATAATGTAATATTTTTGTGATTAATAACTAGTTTTATGACTTAAGGGCAATTTAAGCTAGAAAAAATTAGGAATATGAGGTCTAATGGCATTTTAATAATCTTTATAAAGTTTTAATATGTTTTTTTAGCATTAAAAGTGATCAAACCTATCATTTTAGTTATTTTTAAGCATCCATTATGAAATCTTGTGTTCTTGAGCTAAAATTTTGACATTTGTGATTTCAATCCAACAAAGTTTATTTTTCAAAGTTTTTACAGAAGTTTTTCCATTTATATCATTTATCTTAGAAAGCCTATGAGCCCTTTGGCTATTGAATTTTTCTAGTGCAATTCTTTTCAAATGTAATTTGTTTACAAATGGGATTTTTATATTGTTGGGTTAAGATTGATTCAAAGGTTAGTCTTTACCTTTAAAAATATTTGTTCCAAATTACTCTTTAGCTTCATCAAAGAAAAATTGGTAAAGTGTTTCTCTTCACCCAAAGAAAATTTGTTTTTGATTGGTAGTAAAATATCTAATAAGATTCTTGGAGAGTGGACATAGGCAATTAAGCTTATAGCCAAACCAATATAAAAATCACTTGCGTATCCTCTTTACCTTATTTTTCAATTGCTATTAATTTTCCATTTATCTTATATCTTTATAATTGGCATCAACATATTCATTTCATTTAGTTTGAATTATGGTGTAGAAACTATATATAGGAAAATTCAGCTTATGTGGTTAGCTTAGAAAATTTTAAAAACACCAAATTCAACCCTTCTCTTGGATGCCATTAGCACTTACAGATTTTAATTGAATTATTGAATTATGGAAATCATATTATAAGTAGGTGTAGGTTCTAAAAAAACTTGACAATCTTTGATTACCCCTTTCTACACTACTTGTAAAGATTTTTTTTTAAAGATACGATATTTGTAAATTTATCATGACTTTTTCATGAGGATATAGCTAGACGCTAAACATAAGTGTAATAAATTGATTTTAAGGTAGCTATATAAGAGTCTTATTCTTTATAATGAGATATAAATAAATTCATAAGTTATTATGTTTTGAGTTAATCATGTTATAAAATTTAAGTTGATCTCGTTTTTTAGAAAATAAAAAAGATAATTTTTCTTCCATTGTACGTGATGAGATTGCTTCCTAATTTCCCACCTTACAAAAGTAATGAATGTCTTAAAAATTCCTCAAAATGGCAACACATGTTCAAATCTATTAGTACTAAGGACTACTATTTTAGTTTAGTGTGGTAGACTAACCATATAATAGGAGCATCATCTAACACTTTCCAAAAGCACTATTATCCAAATAATGTTTTACCATAGTAAGTGTCAGCCCTATACGACACCTAAAAGGGGTGATGAATTAGGTGTAATTGAAATTTTTTAAGTCCTTACTATTCTAAAATTTACCCTATAACCAATCTAATGTATTAAGAAAATATAAAAATGTATTTTAATTAATATATCAATATAACTCAAATTAGAAACAAACTTATAAAGTAAAGAGGGTAGGGGGAAAAAAAGAAAATTGAATTTATAAGGGTTCAACAAATAAACCTAGCCTACATCCACTCTTCGAAAATCTCTTGAAAATTTCACTAAAATCTTTCTTTCAATGAGTGAAGAGTAACATTTATATAGCAATCTTCCTTTAGTGAAAAGGAACCTTACAACTCAATCTTAAGCCCGTAAAAAAAACATTGCTAAAAAAATATCTCACTTGCTTAATCAATGTGTTTAAGTGGGTCACAACTCAATAAGATGATGTATGCAACAACTATACAAAAAAAAAAAAATGAAAATCACTCTTGATTGTATTATATGCCTTTGATCAACTTGAATCACTTTTATGTACTTAAATTTTGCAAAAGCACTTAAGAACACCTATTTATAGTCTTAAAAATCCTAACTAGCTATTTAAAAACATTTGCTACAATAAATTCACATAACCTTCTCATTATAAAGTGACTATTGGATTGTTACAAAGACCATTGGTCAACTAATTGGGTGCAATTGTTGACTAATCTAATAACTAGTTGAAGAAAACATAGGATTTTCATTTATGCCTATTGACCACTTATATACACTAGTCGTCCAGTGAACCACAATGTCTTTATTTTTTACCCATCATTTAATGCACCTTTGTCGTTCTAGAATATTTTCACCTAACCAATTTCAAAACATTAGTGGATCAGTCCCTCTAATATAATACATTACTTGACCAATATTATATAAAAATATACACTAGTTGAACAAAACTCTTGAAAATAAATTTTCTACATTTCAAAACTTTCCTATATTTCATAAAAAACATGTTAAAACAATTATTTTTAGAAATACTTAACTCAAACACTTTTAAAATTCTCTAAAATCATTTTAATGTGTGAAGAGGATTTTCTTTAAGAATTTTCTAAAATTTCTTCTTAATTATAGACTACTATATGCAATAAACTCAAATGTCAATAATTATGCAATAGTTGAACCCTTAAAAACATTGTGATGAGGAATATAAGATTTATGTCATAAGTTACATATGTTAACCTATTAATTATTCATAATCTTGATCTTAATATCATCTTAAATTGCACTTAATAATAATTATTTTTTGCTCTAATTTATGTCCTTCCACATCTTTTGTACTCTTATCTTTTTAATTCATCAAAAAAAAACTATTAGTAGTAAAGATATTTTATCATCATTAAAATATAGATTGAAACGTCCTTTGGTTTAACAATATCTCCCTTTTTCTATAATGATCAAATATGTGATATTAAAAAAGTGAAAAAAACACCATAAGATAAATTCAATAAAACAAAGACTTCTCCTAAGCTCTAGATTCCCCATAAATTCATGCATCATATACACGTTACTGCTAACAGAAAAGAGTAATTAATTTCACATGTCCTTTACCCCTTTTTTTTTAATTATCAATAAGTGATCCATAAATGCACAACCAATTAATTTTAATAATATTTTTAATTTCATTTCTATAATAGGCTTAAAAATATAGATAATATCATAAAGTTAAGCATTATAAAGGTTTATTCATAAACTAAACGTCCAAAAAAGTATTCCAATATCATAAAAATATATTTAATATGTTAAGTCAACATAAAATCATCAAAATGTTTATAATAATATCTAATAATATAAATATACAAAAGGTATATAACATCAAATTTTCATTAATAACAACCGGCATCCAAATATACAAAATACATCAAAATAATCCTCCTATATAAAGCATCTAATATCACTAATCTTTCTTCAAAAAAGGTATCAGCCAAAAAGGGTTAACTGGTCAGAGGAGAATGGCAAGAGTGAAGCAACATAAACAACTCATCAAAATGTGTGCCAAGATTTTTAAGTTGATGTATCATGAAATCTAGAGGTCAGAAAATCTCACTAAAAAATAGAGTGATATTGGGCTTAAGAGCAACTAGACACAATGCTAAAATATGATTCAGAGATGGTTAAGAAGCTGAAGGCTCATCATTTATGGAGAAGGTAATATTTTTTTCTTTAAAGAGGTAAGCATCACCATCATCAAAGTGAGGATAAATCAATAAAGGCATGGATCACTATTAGTGTTAAGGAGGTTAAGTACTTGATGGTACACTCCCATGAGTAAATCCTAGGTCCTATCTATCATGAGTAAATCCTAAGTCGTCTATATCATTTGACACTTTTTGGGCTCCTAACATATAATCTAACTTATTTTTTCCCTTAGTGAAATTTAATAAGGAATCCTTAAGGTCATCTACTTCCTTTTTCAGTGTTATATTCTCTTCTATCAATTTTTATATGTCATCATAATCTAAACTCTTAAAAGTTATAATACTATGTAAGTCATTTTTTAAATTTTCATTTTCTAGTTTACATGTATCTAAATTTCCAATATTTTAGGCATTTGGAAGATAATTTTTTCTCTTTTTGAAATTCATAGGTTTTAAATACTCAGCCATCATCATTATAGTCATTATAAGAGTTAGAGCAAGAAGGTACCTCTTTATTTTTCATGAAACACATATAAGCTGCTTTACATCACTATCTGAGTCAATTGTATCATCATATGTGGTGGCTTTTAGAGCTTTCTTTTTCTTACTTACCTTATTATCATTTTTTGTGTTTCTTTCATGCTTATCACAATTTTTTAGGATATGTCATAAGGATCTCATATGACCAGGTTCCTTACACTTAAACAAGTTGTGTTAGATAATTTATATTTAGATTCATATTTAACTTCCTTGGAGTCCCTCTTCTTTAAGAAGTTCTTTTTCTTTAATAATTTATTAAAATTCTTTGTGAGTAGGACAATTTCTTTCTCATCACTATAACTTACAAAAGTCTTGTCATCTTTGAGTCTTCTTTCAAAATCTTAAAAGTTAAGTTCTTCTTTTTATGCATGATTCCCTCTTCCTATATCTCCTTGATCCTTATCTCATACATAAGAAAGGATTCTATCAACTCTTCTAAAGATAAAATTTTCAAACCTTCTACTTCTTATATTGCCATCATCTTGGTTTTCCATGAATTTTTTAAAGGCCTTAAAATTTTTTTCACTAATTCAATGTTAGTTTAGGTTCTACCAATCCTTTAAGAGCATTAATGATATCAATAAACCTAGCATACTTAGAAACGCTCTCATCATGTTGCCTATGAAAACGTTCCTATTGATGTGTGAGAATGCTAACTTTACTTTCTTTTACTTGGTTTTTACCTTTATGTGTGACTTTTAATGTATTTTATATGTGAATTCGTGCTTGAATACCTCATTAAATTCATTCTTAACTACGGAACGAAACAAGATATAAGCAGCCTTACTATTCAAGGACACTAATTTCTTATTATGATTATCACATTCCTCTTTTGATTTAGATATCTTTTAATCTCATATAATTTTAGTTAGAATGTGAGTCCCACTTCAACAAATTTCCATATAACTATATTTTTTACAATTAAGAAATACTTCTTTCTATTATTCCAGTAGAAGTAATCATTACTATAAAAAAAATAGAGCTCTACTATTGTTTTACCCCTCTTGACCAATAAACAAAACTAATGTGTTTAAGTATACCTTTTTTTATCTTTTCACTTAAATTTCAATATAAATACATCTTATATGAGTCGTAACTCTAATACCATTTATTAGTCCTTTATGAAAACTAAAAGTGGAGTGGATTAGGTGAAATTAAAAATTTTTAAGTTATTAGTATCCCACAATTTACTTTAAAGCAATTTTAACATTATGAGAAAATATGGCGTTGAATTTCAATTGATATATTAATATAACTTATACTAAAAACACTTATAAAGTAAAGAGAGTAGGAAAAAGAAAGTGTAAACTGATTTTATAAATGTTAGAAAAACAACTTGTTAGTCAGTATAAGGGAGGGGAGTAGGGGAGTGAATTAGGTTCTTTAAAATCTTTTTAATGAATCCTAAGTTCACAAAATCCTGTAAACTATTACGAAGAACCTAAACAATTCAGTTAATCAAAATAATAATTGAATTATAATAATAAGACAAACAATATAAGATATGATGGAAATAATCTTATACAATTCTATACACAATATTTTATGAATTGAATTGAAATGACTTGAAAATAAAAGAGATAAGGAAGAAGGATGCAAATTGATTTTATATTAGTTCAGGGACAACCTCTTCACCTATGTCCACCCTTCAAAACTTCGCTCGGTATTCTGCTATCTTTAAAAATAACCATAGTCCTTTTTTTCAAATGGTTATGGGGGTAACCTTTATAATAATCTCCTTTTTTAAGAGGCTATAGGATAACCCTTTACAAATTTCACTCTCAATATTACCACCACATAAAATACATTTCTCAAAATGTATCTCAATTAACCAATACAAGTTTTTAAGGGCTCATAAACCACTTAGAAATGTATGTATAAAGAAGACACAATTTCAAGAAAAACTTCACCAAAACTCAACTAAAACATATAAAATAGCACACTTTATACTTCAATTCAATTGTATAATTGTTCCTCAACTTCTAGATGTTTAAAACCTTATGCAATACACCTCTTTATAGTGAACTTTGGCCTACTAATCATTTACTACCATTGCCCAACGTTCCAATGCATTTACTCCATTTTTAATTGGTTTTTAATCATTATAACATGATTCTCACTATGACTAGTTAACGTATACCATATATTAGTCGATCTATCACTGGCTAACCAATGTACTAATAAGTCGAACAGTAACTACTTGATAAGTAAACCATGCTTATCGATGAGCATCCTTTTAAACTAGTTTTCCATGCTCCAAAACACATCTAAATCAATCCAAACCAATTCCTAATATATTCATACACATCAATATCATCCCCAAACAATTACCATCATTACAAAACATTTTATAAACATAAATTTGCACAATTTCTCACATTCACACAACTTGACATTAATAATTTATCCTAATATTTTTAACTACATCTTTTCACATACTCTCTAATACACTCACATCAAAATAATTCCTAAAACCATTTTAATGTATCAAGAAGATCTTCATAAACAATTCATACACAAATCCTCTTGATTATGCATTCTATTTACAATAACAGTAACCATGAATGCACAATGCATGATGTGAGCCCCTTTCAATATAATGGAATGATCGAGATGAGACTTATAATCAAAACATATAAACACAAGAATTTTTTTTTAATTCTTCATACTGAAACTTTTTTCCTTTTATCTTCATAAACTATATTCCATTTCATGCTCCAAGGATTTAAAGCTCTAAAATCTATCGTCCTAACAGTTTTTATCTTAAAAATTTTCTTTAAATGCATCCTTTTCATCAAAACCATCTTTTTAACATATAAACCACATCAAAATCATTAGTATTAACATTTTTTCATCATAAAAAAAAAGGTGTAACTACTTTTGGTTCAATAATCTCTCCCTTTTTAATGAAGTCAAAACCATGTGATATTACGAACATACAATAAATAAAAGCACACTCCCTTTACTCTAATAACACGCATTATCTTACACTTTTTGTAATAATATAAAAAGTTCACATACTAAAGGACATATCACTCCAATACCATTCAACCTGTCCTAATGTCACTTAAAATTTTCAAAACCATATGAAATCTCTCTTAAACATGCTCCATTTTATACAATACTAATGATAAAATCATTCAAATTCAAACCACAATGTCATTAAAACTCAAAAGAAATCATTATCTATTCAAAAACTCATAAATCCAAAATTGATGTAAGCATGACTAGCTAATAAATAGAAAAATCAAATGTGATTTTTAAATCTAGAGTTTAAGAAAATTTGGAAACAAAAGCCCATTAATTAAGGGATAATTTCTTATTTCAATGGTTATTCATTATTATAGTCTTTGTTTTATTATAATTGAGCTATATTTTACTTAATTGTAAAGCCCAAAAATGTGCTTATTATGTTTTGGTAGTTGTCTACTACTTTACTACTTAGGTTAGGAGTTGTCATGTAGAATTCTAATATGAATAAGAAAATTCCTAATAAGATACTTTCCTAATTGGATTAGGAATTTAAACTCAAATAGGATTCGTTGAGTCGTAATTATGTTATTATGATAAATTCCTAGTCAAGGTAGAATTAATAGTTAGATTATTACCTTTGTAGGAATTATCAATTTTCCAATTTAAATATTTATCCTATTTAATGTTTTAAAATCCTTGTTACTCTTGTGATTAGGATTTCCACATTTTTCTATGTATCACTATATAAATGGACGTTTTTAATCAATAAAGGAAGAATTGAAGATGTGAAATCAAAGATTTAAGTTGCATATTTTATAGAGCTATGAATGCTTTCTTCCTTATTCTTCATTAAACTTCTGAACTTTTCAAAGAAATCTTTCTTTATGGCATTGAAAACCCTTTATGAACTTAACTCTTGATTCTTTACAATCAATGGGCTAGTTCTTCCTTAAATCTTTTTTTAAATATAAAAGAATTAAATTAATAAAGGCCAAAGCCTATCAAAAGATACAAGGATCATACAACGAGTACATTAATAACATTAAAGGCAAAAATCCTAGACTAAATTCCAGCTACTAAGCACCATAGTCTAATGATCTAAGGAAGTTCTTTCTATACTTAACCATTCTCTAATCCAATTACAAGTGTCAAAAATAAAGCTCCTAACTTGCCTAAACCCTTTACCACGAAGTCTTGAATTCCTCTCATTCCAAATTAAATAGATAACCAAGTTGAAACGTACTTTGAAAGCTATATAATCATACTTAGACAATGTCCGAATGGAGCTAGCCCAAGAAACAATATCCCTCCAAGAATCAACCAAGAAGTGGACGCTAAATATGTTTAAGATCACTTGCCATAGCTAAGAAGTATAAGAGCATTGAAAGAATAGATGATCAAAAGTCTCCAAGGAATGATTACAAAGTCTACATGATGGATCCAAGTTAGTGGTCCCTTTGTATCTACTAAACAACATCAACCTTTGTCTTATTACTAACCAAAGTGTGTAGGTTTCCTTGGGAACTTTGTATCTACAACAAACCAATTTGTATTATCTTACCATGTCTCCCTCATCCCTAAATAAGGTCTTACAAGAATTCATACAAAAGGAACTAGAAGAATTCTGCTGCCATGATGCTATATCCTCCCTTTATAAATACGGGTGGTAGCTAGGAAGAAAAGGCTCCATAATATCAACCATTGTCTAGCTTAGTACCCAAGCAACCCCCTGAGCAATCTTACACACCTTATAATTTAAAGGTAGGATGTTCCTAAAGATATTTAGCTTAGGATGTAGGATTAAAAGACCTAAATTGGTCTAATTGTCAAACCAAAAGGAAGTGTTCTCACCATTGCCAACCTTATGAACTACAGTAGCTCTAACCTTGTCCCTTACCCATAACATTTGCTTTGTACTCTAAGAACTAGGGTTGTTAAGGTTGATATCCCATATATTTAGGTTCTTTATGAAGTAAGCATGCATCTATTTCACCTATAAGGACTCCTTATCCATATGCAATCTCCAAAGTTGTTTAGCCAAACTCACCTTGGTAGCAAGACTAATAGATGGAACTCTAAAGCCTCCAAGATATTTAGGGGTCCAAACATTTTACCATTTAACCATATTACTAGCATGCTTAGACATATAACCACTCTAAAGATAATTCCTTAAAGTCCTATCAATTGACTTAATTAATTTCTTAGGTAAAATAAGATGGGAGGACCAATATATCTGCATACTGGAAAGTATAAAAATAACTATTAGGCTCTTCTACCTAAGGACAAATGTCTATTTGAACTACTGTCTATTCTTGTTTGAATTCTTTCCAAAATCTTCTCACAATCCCTATATAAAGGTTTAGAAGAGATAATAGGCAAACTAAGATACTTGATGGTAAGAAAATAGCTTGCAAAACATGTTATATGTTTCAGCTTATCTGAGACCATCCTAACTGAATTGGAGATAATAAGTTATCACTTGGCTGGATTGATTGCTAAACCTAAGAGGCCTACATAAGTATTTAGGGACTCCATTAGTAGCCTAACTGAAGCTCTATTAGCGTTACAAAAGCGATTAGATCATCTGCAAAATAAAGATTGAACATGTGAAGTTTTTTTGCACTTGCTATGAAACCTGAATCCAACCCCATGATCAATTTTATATTAAATCAGCCTAGTCAATTTCTCAATGCATAAGGTGAATAAATAAGAAGATAATGGATCCCCTTGTCCCAATCCCCTCTATCCTTGAAAATATATGGTAGGTTCTCCATTAACTAACATAACATAGGAAGTAGTTATAAGGCATTGCATCAACTAATTGATAAATCTCAATGGAAAAATGAAAGCATTCAACATATCTTAAAGAAATGACCACCTAATTATATCTTAAGCATTATAAAAATAAACTTTGAGTGACCAATTCTTAATATCCCTTCTCCTTCCATGGTCTTTGAAAAGATTTTGTGCCAAAAGGGTGTTATCATCTATATTCCTCCATTAAATGAAAACTATCTGTGATGGTTTGATTAGTTGCTCTAGCACATTTTTCATCTTATTTGTAAGGAATTTTATATGATCTTATAAGTGGTGTTGCACCATGATATTAGCTTGTAGTCAAGGTTAAGACACTTAGGAATAAGGAAAACAAAGGTTTTGTTAATCTCCTTCAACAATATACCAATATGGAAAAATTCTTGGACAACTTTAATAGTTTACTCCCTTAACATATTCCATAAGGAATGAAATAATAAGGCATTAAATCCATCAGATCAGGGGCCTTATTATAATTCAATTGTCTCACAATCTATTCAACTTCTTCAGAACTCACCTCCCTAGTGAGTAAAGCTAGGTCTACACTAGAAAATTTAAAAGAGATAAAGGTATTTTGGTATCATGCCTAATATGCTGCCATCAAGAACATACTTCTATAGTAGCCGTATGCCTCATTTTTAAGATTATCTTGAGCTCTGAGAACTTGTCCAGTTAAGTTAATAAGCTGGACAATCTTGTTCTTATTCCTTCTTCCTAGAATAAACTTATAAAAGTATGGCAATACCCTTCCTTCCACCATAAGGTTCTAGCTTTCTGTATTATTATAGAAAATAAGAGTCTTAAATATTGGTATAAGATTTCAGCAATTGTGTCTCCTTAGCCTTCAAATCATCATATAAAGGATTGAGATTTAGCATGGTTTGGCATTGACTCAAATCCTCTCTAGCTTGTGGGACAACATGCCTATCCACAAAGTGGTGCCTCCTAGAAAGCATCTTCAATTGTTGCTGAACTTGATCAAGCTTCTTAGTCAATTTGTATTGCTCAAAACCCTGGAATTTCACCTTTATAAAGGATTCGATGATGCCATTAAACTCCTTCAATTTAGTAAGATGATTAAAGAACCTAAAAGGAGCATGTCTTGGAGATGAATCCAATAGGTTGTGAATTTTAATAGGATTGTGATCAGATATGAGAGGCTGATTAGGGACAACTTTACTAAGTTGAAATTGGTACATTCACTTATCATTTACCAGTTCCCTATCAGGCACTTTATTTTTTAGACCAAGTAACAAAGCTACCCTTAAAGTTTAGGTCACTTAAGCCCACATGAGAAACACAATTCCTAAACTTAGGAAAAGCACCAAGACAGTTGTCTCTAGCCTCAGTTTCTTCTAACTTGAGAGTGTAATTGAATTCACTTATAATCAACTAAGGAACCCTCATACCTTCTCCAATAGGCTATAAATGCTTTCACAGATAATTCCTTTGAAATGAAAATTTAGAGGAATAGATAATGGATTCACAAACCTCCTATCCATTTGAATTGAGAATCAACCTTAAATGGATAATTTGATCACTTATATTACTATCCTTTAAAGTGTATAAGGAAGGGGAAATGGCTACCAAGATCCTCCCATTATAATGATTTTGATGATTAGTCAAAATTCTCCAAGTTTTGTTAATAAACCAAGGATTTTTTAATCTTCCAACTTTCAACTTGGTTTCTAAAAGACCAACCAGCCAAGGTTTGGTTTCACCAAAATAGTTAGCTACAACTTGCTGTTTATTGAGCCTATTAATGCCCATAACATTCCATACAATAATAGAATAATTAATGAATATAGGAAGAAAAGTTGTCCTTAGTTTTCCTAGTTGATTACCTCCTAGGAACTTCAACAAAAACTTCCTTCTCCTTAGTAGATGACTTAGGAATCCTCTCTTACACACTTGAGCTTCAACCACATTAACCTCTGCCATACTTGGAACTTCATAAGGATTTATTTAAGCATTAGTACCCCTCTCCCCACTGCAGCCCCCCTACGTAGACAACAATTGGACGAGGTTCGTCCCCTATTACATTCCTTTGAGGGCTGGTCTTTACTTGTCTCGAACACATCCCTTTGAATAGCTTGTTCTTTAGGGCCTTCATTCTCCATATTATTGTTAGTATTAAGTGTCATTAGCTCCTTATAATCCCCTTTTTCAATCACTCTTCTGGTAGGTTTCCATAGTTTATGTTGCTTAAGTTAAGGCTTCCATGGATAGGTGACTTAGAAATGTCATGAACTA
This sequence comes from Pinacopodium congolense, assembly GCA_028565735.1. Classification (NCBI taxonomy): domain Eukaryota; kingdom Viridiplantae; phylum Streptophyta; class Magnoliopsida; order Malpighiales; family Erythroxylaceae; genus Pinacopodium; species Pinacopodium congolense. Next base: position 15,397 of record JAOXYD010205793.1, read on the forward strand.
ACTCCTCCTTCTCTCAAAGATACATGATAAGAATGCAATTAGGAAGAGATTTATAACAAGAGAGCTCCATACAAATTCTAGAAAATTAAAGCCTTTAAATGTTGGCTATGTACTCATCCATTAATAAGGGTTTGTCAATAAAACTAGCCAAATAACTAAGACTAATAGTGGCACAATACTCTAGAGTAGCCAAATAGGAATGTGTTTCTGCCTCAATTCCTTAAGTTTCATACTAGTTTAAATTAGAGAAGGAAGAGAGGTCTACCATAGACATACCATGGTCCAACTTCAAACACTTTTTTCATGTTATGCTTGGATGAGAAAAAAAGTTTGGTCATTCAAAATCATCTCCATAATTCCCCATTTCTTCCAATTCTCTATAGCTCATGCTTTCATAGAGGGGAAGGCAATTATATTATCAAAAAAGGGAATACTCTTTATCATACTCACATTAAACTAATTCCTAAAAACATTTTAATGTATCAAAAGGATCTAAAAAATCATTCACACACAAGTCCTCTTGATTCTGATTTCTATATGCAATAACCATATCCATAAATGCACAATATATGATGTGAGCCTTTTTTATCATAATCGAATTATGAAGATGAGACTTACAATCAAAACCTATAAACATAAGAATTTTTTCTTTCTATCTTGATCTTGATCTTGAATCTTTTTCCTTTAATCTTCATAAACTCCATTCCATTTCATTCTTTAATCCTTTAAGGCTCCAAAATGCATCGTCATAACACCTTTAACTTCTAATCTTACCTTGAACACATCCTTTTCATCAAACCTATCTTTTTAACAAATCAAACATAATAAAATTATTAGTACTAACATTTTTTCATTATTAAAACAAAGGTGGAACCATCCTTAGTTCAACATAAACATAGCCTACGTCCATTCTCTAAGAATCCCTCAAAGATTTCACTAAAATCTTTCTTCCAACATGTGAAGAGTCACCCTCTTCAATGAAGAGGAACCTTACAACTTAATCATAAGCCCTAAAGAAAATACACACTTACAAAAATATCTCATTTACTCAACCAATGTGTTCAAAAGGCTTATAACTTAAAAAGGTTATTTATATAACAACTATATCAAAATACTTTTAAAAAACACTCTTAATTTTTACTCACTTGACTCATTTATATGCACTTATATAACTGGGGGAAAAAAAACACTTTTGATCACCTAACCCCAGGTAGCCATTTAGAGTTATGAGATATAATAAATTCACAAAATCTTTTTAGTTGAAACTAGCCATTAGACATTAGTAAAGAATATTGCTTGACTAGTTTGGTGTATTGGTCGACTAGTTTGGAACAATGGGCTACCAATACCCTCTACTGGTTGACTATTCTAACAACCCCTCATAAAAAATAGGATTTTTCCCTACACTACTTGACTACTTACATACATTGGTGGACCAATGGACCATAACATTACTATTTTTACACACCATTTAATACACAACTATTCTTCTAGAAAAATTGCACCAATTAGTTTGAAAACATTAGTTGACGTTTCCTTAGTACTGATCAATTAATCTCTTTATAAAAATACACACAATCAATTAATATCATAGAAAATCATATACTGGTTGATCAATACTCTTGGAAATTAATTTTCAACATTTCAAAACCTTTCTTATGTTTTCTAAAATCTTCTATAACATATTAAAAACAATTTCTTCCAAAAATACTTGACTTAAAGTCATTAAAAAAGTCCCTAGAAACATTTTAATTCATTAAAGAGGATTTTTTTAAACATTTCCCATTTTTTTAATACATACTACTATATGCAATAAATCTAAATGCTAATAATTATATCATAGTTGAGCCCTTAAAAAAATTACGATGAGCAAGATAAGATTGATATTAAAAGGTTACATACATTAACCTTTTAGCTTTTCATAATCTTGATCTTAATCTCATTTTTGAATTGTTCTTCATAAGAATTTTTCTTCATTCCAATTTCTATCCTTGCATCCCTTTCACACCCAACTTTTCAATACATTAAAAAAAGGAATTATTAGTAATAAAGATATCTTTTTGTCATCAAAACATAGGCTAAAATCTACCTTAATTTAATAGTACACACACAAGTGAAATTATAAATAAAAAAAATTCAGACACTCTTTATCTAGTTTTAAAAGGAATCTAGGTATGGCCAATGTTTTTGGACTGTAAGATATCCTTGACTACTAACCTCATGAAGGAGATTAACTAGCCTCTATAAGAAGGCTACTAATAGCCTTTTTCTTCAAATTTCTCCTTGCTTTCTTCTTGATAAGGCTAAGGGGGCGTAAAGTACCTACCTTATCTTTTAATGGAAATATTTTAAACAAAGAAGAGGGTATAACTCTTAGATGACATATGGTAATGAGTCTTTGCTTTGATTTTACTTAGATTAAGTTTCTCAACAATTTTTAAAATGTGGATTTTCAATGTTAAATAAGTTTTGGTTATGTGAGGGTTTAGCCAAAGTTTCTTTTTTGGTAATAAATTTGTAACTCCATCATAAGTATTAATATTTAACTTATTATCGATGGTCGTCCATACCTTTGCATGCTTAATATTTGATTTCCATTAGTATCTTAAAGTAATTTCTATTAAAATTATATTCAAATTATGAATCTTTCAAGAAATCTATCTCAATACAGATTATTGAATATCAAATTCTATTAAAATAAGTTGTATTTTTATCTTCCCAAAGTGACCTCTCTATTACACTAAATAAACAACTTATAGTGTCAATCATTATTTTCTTAGGGGGTTTGCCACCAACATTATATGATCCATATTCAATTATTTTAATCAGAGTTGTATCACTATTGAACTTAAGTGGGAATAAGTCAGCTTCATTTGTCAAAACTTACTTTGTAAGACCCCGAACCTCATTATGTTGTGATATTTCCTAAGTATGACTATATGTTGATGATTCAATTAATTAAATGGTTTCGGATGACCTTGTAAGGCATTCCGATGGAATCGTAGCGTCAAAATTAATAAAAGAAGTTTCAGAAAAAAATTCATAACTAGCTTGTATATATATAAAAATACATGTATAAGCATAAAAGACATGTATAAGTATGTATATACTATGCCATATGTAAGATGTTGATAGGATGTCATAAAGTGAGGCATTAATGGATGCCATGTGTAAGAAGATGATAGGATGACATAAAGTAGACATTAAATGAACATTTTGTACACTAATAAAGAGTAGTAGAAGAAGAAGAAGAAGACTTTGTGTACATCTCCAAAACCAAACAAAAAAATCTATTTCCCTCTCTTTTTCTCTCCACCTATGGCTAGATAAGGAAGCAATGGTTTAAGCTCTCTTTTTCTATCCATTTTGTGTATGTTGAAGTAAAAAGCATGAAGTTGGGTTTGGATTCTCTCATCTCTCATGTTTTTCCCTCTCTCCCACCACTTTTCCTACATCATCTTCAAGCAAAGGTGAATTAAGGTTATTCAGTTGTTCTCATAAACTAGTGACGCTTAGAGTTGATTGTATGCTTTGCCTAATGGTTTATAAGATTAGGAGTGGGTTTGAGTGGGTAAACCAGTTGGTTGGAAGGATTCTGTTGACTTATGCCTGGTTATTTGGCATAGGTCAACAGGGAGGTCGAGGTTCCCAAGGTAGAGGGTCAGGTTTTCCTACATCTGGTAAAGGTTCCAGAGAGAGAGGAACAGTTTAGCCAAGACAGGCAAGTAGGCCCCATACTCAAGCTCGAGTGTTTGTAGTAACCCAACAATAAGCTGATGCCACACCTGAGGTGGTAACTGGTATGATATCTGTTTTCAAGCAGGATGCCTATACTTTGATAGATCCTGGTGCTACTTATTCTTTTATATGTTTACGTTTTTCTACATACTTGAATGTTCAACTTTAGTTACTTAATACTGGGATGATAGTTTCCATTCCAGCTAGAAACATACTCTTAGCCAAGAGAGTATTCAGTGGCAGTAAGCTGCTGATAAACGGTCAGGAGTTTCCAACAGACCTGATCGTTTTAGACATTCGAGATTTTGATGTCATTCTCAGGATGGATTGTTTATCTATACACGATGTAGTGGTAGATTGTCCAACTAAGGAGGTCAAGTTAAGTCGATTAGGGTATCTAAAGGTGGCATTTTATGGGATACAAAAAAATTTACCCATGAGTGTAGTTACCGCCATACAAGCTCAGAAAATGCTCAGTAAGGGATGCCTGAGTTATCTGGCCTACATAGTTGAGCAAGGCAGTGAAATGGCTCCACTAGGATATATTCCAGTGGTAGGTGAGTTTTCTCATGTATTTTCGAAGAACCTCCCCGGACTACCTCCAGAAAGGGAGGTAGAGTTTGGAATCGAGTTAATTCTAGGAACTCAACTAATCTCAGTAAGTCCTTACAGAATGGCCCCATTAGAGTTAAAGGAGTTAAAGGTACAAATGGAGGAGTTGTTAGAGAAGGATTTTGTAAGGCATAGTTGCTCCCAATGGGCAGCTCCAGCCCTGTTTGTTGAAAAGAAGGATGGAAGCTTACGGTTGTGCCTCGATTATAGATAATTGAATAGAGTGATTGTGCACAACCAATATTCACTCCCAAGGATAGATGACCTATTTAATCAGTTGCAAGGCTTAAGAGTGTATTCAAAGATTGACTTGAGTTCAGGTTATCACCAGTTGAGAGTCCGCGGTGAGAATGTTCCAAAAACTACTTTCTGAACTAGGTATGGGTACTATGAATTTCTAGTTATGCCTTTCGGCTTAACCAATGCCCAGCTGCTTTTATGGATTTGATGGATAGGGTGTTTCAGAAATACTTAGACAAGTTTGTAATTGTATTTATTGATAATATATTGGTGTATTCTGGTAGTAGAGATGACTATGTAGAATACTTGAGGACGATATTACAGACCTTACGAGAGCATTAGTTGTATGCTAAGTTCAGTAAATGCCAATTTTGGCTTAATAAAGTTTCCTTTTTGGGTGATGTCATTTCAACTAAAGGAATCAGTGCGGATCCTCAGAGGATTGAAGCTATCACTAATTGGAGACCTCCTACAACGGTGACAGAAGTTAGGAGTTTCCTTGGATTGACAGGTTATTACAGAAAATTCGTAGAAGGATTTTCTAAAATAGCAACACCATTAACCAAGTTGACAAGGAAAGAGGTAAAGTTTGAGTGGTCAGATACTTGTCAACAGAGCTTTAATAAGTTGAAGACAAGATTGACAACAGCTCCTGTGCTTACATTACCTATTAGGACGGATGATTTTATGGTTTACAATGATGCTTTAAAATAAGGTTTAAGATGTGTTCTCATGCAGAATGAGAAAGTGGTAGCATATGTTTCGAGGCAGTTGAAGAAACATGAACAAAATTACCCTACTCATGATTTAGAGTTAGCAGCGGTGGTCTTTGCCTTAAGGATTTAGAGGAATTAATTATATGGTGTTCTATGTAAGATCTTCACATACCACAAGAGTTTACAATACTTGTTTATTCAGAAAGAGTTGAACATGAGGCAGAGGAGGTGGTTAAAACTGATCAAAGATTATGATTGTACTTTGGAGTACCACCCGGGGAAGGCCAATGTCGTGGCAGATACTTTAAGTAAGAGACCATCGAACTCGCTAGCTCACATGAAGATAGTTTACCTTCCACTTCTAGTGGAAATGAGGTTTCTAGGAGTTAGACTGAGTATGATGGATTCGGGGCAATACTTGTCAAATTTCATGTCCGTCCTATCT
>JAOXYD010205812.1:0-21145 GCA_028565735.1 Pinacopodium congolense
GCAAAGGTTTGAAGCATAATTAGGATAGTTCATTAATTTTATCTTTTTATCTTTTAATCAATTAATTTAGAATTTCCTAGATAATGGTAATCTAATTAATCTTGTATTTAACGTTCAAAATACCATACATTATTCTCAGTGGGTTCGACACTCAGAGTCTTAAATGTACTCCCCTTTATTACTTATTTGATAGGTACACTTGCCTTCCGTCATGTTAGTTTTTGCTTAATATCATTTTGGTTTTCAAAGTAAAATCAGTTTAAAGAACACCCATTTTTAATCATTTAACCAACGAACAACATTAAGTATGTTTAAATGATTTTTTATAATTTATGTTTATTATATAACATAGTTTTATCATCATTAAAAAGGGAGAGATTCTTGAACTAATGGATGTTCACCTTGCTTTGATGATGTCACAACACCTAATGGAATAATGTTTTTGTGTGTTTGAAGAATTAAAAGATAGGTGACAAGTTAAAGTAATAAAGAAGATGATTAAGGAGTCTTAGAGCAAAATTGAAGATCATGAAATGGATTGATCAAGACTCCATATTTGGAAGAGTTAAGATAGAATTCATATAGGTTATGATTTTTAATCTTCATTGTAAGTCTTATTTTAAGTTCTTTCTAGTGTTTTTTAACAAGCTCACTTTATGTATGAAACATTCATGCTTTAAAATATGCATATATGTTGCATAATCAAGTGGAACTTTGTGTGAAAAGTTTTCAATAACTCTCTTTATTAGTTAAATAGCTTTTTGGGAATGTTTTGGATGTGTGTGAGAGTTTATAAAGTGTTTATAATTATGATAGGTGTGAATTGAGTTGGAATTATCTTGGACAAATTTTTATGACTTTATAGGGGTTTAACGATAGTTGCTAAGGAGTGGAATGGTTTCGTATACTCCCACCATTATTATCTTCATGCCTTGACAATTGATGTTGGGTTTCTTTAATGACGCCATTATAAACCTACATTGAAGGGACTATAATGGCAGTCCATTAATGGCGTCATTGATATTCACATAAACTATCATTAAAGAGTGAAAATCACACTTCATTAGATATTTCTCTACTGTAACAAGACTTTAATGCATTAGAACATTGTAGAACGGTCAGAAATGGCTATACTGAGATCCTAATCCTATTAGTAGGTTGTTTTGCACAAGTTTTAATTATTCAAGTGTCTTGAAAGAAATTATTCAAGTGATTTAAGCATAAAATAGTCATTCTTGAGAAGTGGCTTTGAGTTTTATTTTCATTTCTTTTTAGCACGTTTTTACTGCATTCATATCTTATTTTGTGAGCCTTCAAATACATTAAAGAGTGCTTGAATAACATCATTTTACATGTTTATTTTTTAAGGGGTAGATTCATTGTAAGTAAAGGTTATCCTTAAGATTTTGAAAAAGGATTAATAAATTTATCGTTAAACCTGTGAAAAAGGATTAGTAAGGTTATTCTTAAGCCTAGAAAAATAATTATTCTTTTGATTAAATGGTAAGAGTTGTCGCAAGCTCACCAAATAATAAAATACCTAACTATATAGTTAATGCAAGTTAGAGTCGATCCCACAGAGAGCTACGGTGCTTGAAAATTATTTCTAAGGTTGCATAAAAGAAAATAAACCCTTAAATGAAAAGCTATTAGAAAAGACAACAAAAAATAAAAAAATAAGGGCACAAAACACAAAGAAACAGATAACAAGAAAAGACAACTAGGCAAAAGATATATATGGGATTATGGACTTATAATTGATCCTCAAAACATATAAATTATGATTATTCTAAAATGCTAGCCTATAGATTTGAACAAGCTCTCAAACCCTATGTTCACTAATTTTAGATAAGTTCTATACGATAGAAAACTTACCCTTAACTACACGATAACCTAGAATAAGCTCTTTAGATTTAATGACGCGATAGCACTAACACGCTAAGTAATAAGTAACCTAAGTCATAATCTCGCAAGCTCGGATTGTGTAACTTAAAGAATTAAAATCTTAGGCTAAGTTAATTAAGTTCACTGACCATTAGCAGTATTAGCTTCAAACTATTACGTATTATAAGCCTATACCTAGTAATTGAACTAGAAATTTTACTTAGAATGACCAATCCTATGAATTAATTCCTAATTCATGTTGTTTAACATGAATTCCAATCCAACCTTGACCTAAATCACAATACCCAATTAATTCCTAATCAATTCTCACAATTATTAAGCCAAAATTCCATTAATATCTTCTAACCCAAGCACAACTTAAGAGCGTGTTTGGTTTCATTTCTTGTTTTGGTTTTTGGTTCCGGTTTTTCTAAATATGAAAACTAATAAAAATATCATAGAAATAGAAAAACAAAGCACACTAATATAAAACAACATAAAAAGTAATATAAAAACATAAAAACTATAACTAAAAAGCACAATCAACAATAATATCAAACATCCCCTGAGCTAATGTACTAAAATTAACACAAACAAAAAATAAACTAACAACAAACATAATAAAAGAACACAAATAAGGCCTAAAAAAAGCAATACTATAAATTAACTAAACAACAAAGGTTTAACCAAAATATTTAAACAAAACTTAAACTAAATACAAAGCACAATAAAGATGAAAGGATTACATTAAAGAGCTTAAAATGAAAAAATTCGTAAATTAAGTAAATTAAACATGAAAATGAAAAAAAAAAAGCTAAGCTAGGAAAGGAAATGAAGAACAAGAAAGAGTTTCCCATTCTATAAGGAAAGCTAGCTAAGATGCGAATTCTCCAAGTAAAGCTTCAAGCGTTTTTATATGATGTTGTCATCTTTCTTATATATGGAAACCTTTAAAGCTTATTTTGTCTCATTCTTACTAGGGCTTTATGTCAAGCCATAAAACTTCCCTTTCTTAATGACATTTTGCTTCTCTCTTTTTAGTGTGTTTTGCTTCTCCTGGAAAGGTTTTTGCTAATTTCAAAACTAAAGCTTGGTCAAAGCTTTTTTTCTTCTTCTACTAAGAAAGCTTTTAAGCTTTTGTCTTCTTTTGTCTTGAAGTAGTAGGATACTTGTCCATCCATCATTCCAAGTCTCCACTCTATGTAAAACGTTTTTGTTTTTTATGCTTTAAAAATCCTCCTCTTCTTTTAAGCTTGTTGTAGCCATTCTCATTAAGCTTTGCCTTACTTTAACATTGTTTGCTCCTCCTTGAAAGCTTTTTGAATCTTTTTAAGTGCCATCTGCCAAGGATTAATGTGCTGTCGTTTCAAGCCTTAAGGCTTTGCAAATGTTTCTTTTGTTTTGTCATTTCCTATAAAGTTTTTAAAGCTTTTGTCCAATTCCTTTTTAAAAAAATTTTTTCTTCCAATTTTAACATATTTTTTGCTATAAATAACTTCCAAACTTTTTCCTTTTCACTTGTATTTATGTTCCATAATTAAATCTACATGAAAACTTAAAAGGAACACAAATAAAGCATTTAAACACAAAAATAGGATTGAAATGATATTAAAATGCATTTAAAGACTTAACATATTTTAAACCTATCATTATAATACTAAATCTCAACAAGGTTTTATTGGGTGCTAGACACAGGAGAAACTGTACCCTCTCTGAGCTAGTATAAAGCAGTTGCATCTTTCTTTCCTTTACTATTTACTTTTATGCACATAATGTTTATGTTGTGTTTGATTTTATTTATTGTGATTATTGTTATCTAAAATTATGTTTTTATTATTTATATATAGGTGATTTTTCCATAATATTTCACATATTCAAATTATTTTATTGAATGGCTTAAATTGATATCTAATTTCCACAATTATTATCTGTAATATGTGACTAATTTCAATAAAGTATTAAAGAACTTTATGTGAATATAGGAATTCATTGTATAATTTATTTAAGAACCTAATTCACCCTCCATCTCCCCCCTCCCCTTTTAAGGGCCATCTCAGACTAACAATTATCTTATACTATATTATGTTATATCATTTACACATTTCTTTTGATTGAGTTTTGGCTTAGGAACCTCACATTGTTTGGATTTGTTTTAAGTAGTTTATAATTTCAAATAAGGAATAGTTTTTAGAACACTCAATTCACCCCATCTTGATTGTCTTTAGGACTTACATTCTTTCACAATTTTGATAGTTGGTTTGTGTGATTAGAGACGTGAGGAGAAAGTTTCTGGTATAATTGAAAATTCTGAAGAATTGTTGAATTTGTTTAAAGTGATATGTTCTTCTAGGAAATCCAATAATTCACTAGCTATTTGTAAGCCATCTAGTATGCAATAATGTTTACCAATATAAGTCCTTGGATTTATTTGTTTCTTCTTATGTTTTCTTTTACCTTTATTTTCATTTTATTAGGGATGTCCTAAACATTTGTATTTCATATGATTTATTTTTCTATTCTTGTTATGTCAGTTTTATGTTAGTTTATCACTCTTGATCTAACTTTTGGAAAAAGTTGCATTTAATGGTTACATTCATGATAAAATAAAACTTTACAATTCTCATTCCTAAGTAATCAAAACTCACATGGAATAGAACTATCATAAGTTTGCCTACACTTGAACTTAATTTGTCAGGTGAGTGATGTTCTCTTTTTTTTTCCATGCTTTTTATTTTTATTTTGCTTCTTAACCCTTAAGTTAATATTTGACTTAAGAGGAGGGGGAAGGAAGAATATATTATCTATTTCATACCATACACACTTGAATTTTTAGGAGTCTAAGAGTGATTACTTTGATATTTCATTTAAAATGACTTTGATCATTAGATGATGGTTACTTGTGGTATTCTAATGTAATTAATGTATTTGATATAGTGAATATTAAACAACTCTTGATTGATTTCTAACCCCTATTTTTTTCTTTTTTAATTTTGGATGAATTGCATGCGTTGAGTGACCCTTGGATTTAATATTAGGTTTTTATGACATTTTGTATAGAATGTTAATTTGGAATAAAGAGTAGTTTAGTTTAAAAATTGAAAAAAAATGTGTTTTTTTCCACTTTACTGGCTTTGTACCAATAAAAAGATCGAAGTTTATGAGTGGTACTAATAGTCATTTGAGAGTATAACCTATCTAAGTAACTGGGGGTATGAAAAGGCTAGTTAATACCTCAAATAAGCTCAAAAGAGTATCCTACTTGAGTAACCCGAATGTCTTTCATGACAAGGTGTTTGCCTTTGGGTTAAAAGACTCGTTGATCTCTAAATAAATGCTAAATTTTTATTTTTAATTTTGATTTTTCTATTAAAACACCCTTGACAAAATTTGTGTAATGATTTATATGAAATTACTTTGATGCTTAATATTATACATGAAGGGTTGCTTATTAATAACTACGTGTTTGCATATGAAAAAAGTTTTCCGTAATATAGTTCAAATATGTAAGCTATATCAATTATATTGATTTATATTTTTTTAATCAATTAAATTTTAAGTTCTAACTAGACTAAGTCATTACTTTAGGACAAGCAATAGTTCAAGTGTGGCGTTTTTTATAGTGCTCATTTTATAAATGTTTTAAGCATGTTTTCATAGTCATAATTCTAGGTTTGAGGGCATTTTTAATGTGAAATCTAAGAAAATTTGGTTAAATTTATAAAATGATATTACTCATGATGATTTTGATAAAAATGTATATTTTGTAGGACTTGGTGATTATTTTGATGCATATATGGAGTTGGATAGGTTGTGGAATCAAAAAGATGAATAAAAGTGTCAACTTAGTGAATTTTACACCCTACCTTATAACTATGATACAAGCCATAGAAACTTTTATGAGAAAACACTAGGAGTAAAATCTATCTGAGGAGAATCACAATCAAAGTCATGGCCATGACTGTGTCACAAGCAATCCCATGGCCATGAACCAGGCCATGGGCCAGTCAAGATCCATTCCTATTAAGTATAAATTTTTGTTTTAATTAGAGTTTTTTTTATCTCGGATTACCTAGAGTCACCACCAAGAAGCCAATATCCCTTCTAAGTCACTTTTTCTAATTTTAGCATAAATCGAAGAGGAGGATTAAATGAAAACATCCAAGATTGAAAGATCAAGGTGAAGTTCTAGAAATATTCAAAGAAGATTTTAGGATCAAAGCACCATGAGAATGAGTTTTCCAATCCCTTTATCTTCTCTAATTATTGTTATTTTTAGATGTTATGAACCTTAAGACGTAGTGTTAGTTGTTCTTTCTTTAATTCAATGTATGGACTTCTAGATTTTTTACTTAGATTTATTTATGGATATATTGGAATGGTTTTTTTTTATGCTAACATAAGTGTCAATTCCATATTTGATTTTTATGTACTTAGATCGAGATATCATCTATATGAATAGATCAATCCATAGGTAATGAGAATTGCATGGAGATCTAGAGATAGACTTACATAAGTTTTCCTCGTAAGATGTGAATCTAGCCAAAATAATTGGTTCCATAGACCATAGTAATGCTTCCAATTACGATATTAATTAAGAAGTACTTCTACTTAATCAACCAAGAGGATAGGAATTATATAATTTGAGAGAGAATATAATTTATTTTAGGAATCCTATAGTCTAAATGAATCTGGAAAAAAAGTTAAGTCAAAGTTAAATAATGAACACATATATTTCTTAAGAGGATCAATCATCTATGTCCTGACTTCATCATTTTCTTATTTAATCCTGTGGAATTCCTTTGGAACTGCTAGTTACTTATTTAGTTTAGTTTTAGTTAATTATAAAATCAATCATCAAATTGGATAAATTAGATAATATAAAAACAAAAAGTACTAGTAGTCTATTAGCAATCCCTTTAGGACGATATCCAGACTCATATTAGCTATATTATAATACGATCTGGGCACTTACCTATTTGTGGTCTTGGTATTGTTTAACTTGAGATTTGAGATTTTATTTTATTAAAACTTAGAGGAACATAAAAAGATTCATCCATCTTGTTAATACCCTAGTAGTGTTATTTATTTTCCTTTTAAGCGGATGAAATTCTTCTTCATATGGTTATATCATCACACAAGGTAAAAACTCTTAAAATTTTTATGATAAAATTGGAATAATTGGTTCGAGTCAAGCTATAACATCTTTTGAAGGGAGTAAATACTCCTTCCTAACTACTTTTAAGAGTTCATAAAGATTCTTTGTTTTTTATGTGCTTATCAGTATGGACATCTACTATTAAGCTAAAAATTGTAGATTCTACCTCTAGGAATCTGATATAAGTCATTATTTTATGCCTATATGGAAATTCATAATATATTTGGACCTTAGGAAGTCTTTTAGGATATGAGGACATAAGAGATCAACTTTTACATTAGCACCCAAAGAGTTATGATCAATTTAAACTTTCTCATCATTGTGGAAGAATCACAAGTTTTTTCTTCAGTTGTCATTTAAAGAAATGAGGATATTAATCTTACTAAGACTATTCATAAAAAAAATCTGTTGAACCAAGGGAGGTTCCCACCATATGTTCTATTGACAACAAAACATTCTTATTAGTAATGAGTTAGTTTTGATGAGCGAGAAAGCTAGGTTGATGCAAATTATGCAATGACATGTGTTAGAACCCAAGGTAGAAGAGCATTCATGAAGAAAATGGAAATAGAGCAAGCATTAAAGAGTTGAAGTGAAGATCAAGAAAGAAGATCAAGTTGGTTAGGTTTAGTAATGCGTCTTAGTATGTACTCTTAACTTGATCTTAATGAATGGTTAGAAAGGGCTCATTTTTGTTTTTCATACTTGCATGAGAATTTGAATTTAGGATTTGATTCAAATCTTAGAGTTTGTTAAATTTTTTATATGGAATTAACATGTTAGGAATTGATCTAGAATGTTACATTAGTGTAAAGTTCCAAAACCAAGAGGTAATATGATGAATTATTTTTAAGTATGCCTCTTGATGTGTCTAAGTGTTTTGAAATATTGTTCATTTGTGTTTGAATGTCTTTAAGTCAAATTATCGTGTGAATTTTGGTTTATGAAAGGTTTATGAAAGTTATGTGTAATGGTTTTGAAGCAAAATAAACATCATTGAAATCTCTTCAATTGGTTTAGACTTGGTTTTAAACTGAAGTTTCAAAGTTTAGTTTAATTTGACATAAACCAAGGCATTTTGTATTTTTACCTTAATTTATATGTCTTGGTATCAAATTTAACTTATATAACAATTTAAAAACTTTTTAGATTGATGTGGAGTTGGAAATTTTGATTTGCATAGTTTGTAAATGAGTTTTACAAATTTGGAAATAGTATTGCTCAATAATGGTTGACCATTTGGCTATGCATTGTTCACAACAGATAGAATGGCTAGTTTGAACTTTCAACCTTCAACCATTTTTTAGACTCCAACGGTTACAAACACTTACCCATTGTCTCCATGAGCCTCCTAGGAATGTGTATATATATATATATATATTTATATATATGAGTTCCAAAACTTTGGTTAAGTTTTTTAATGCCATTTTGAGAGAGTTATAAGTGTAGAAAACTATCATACTCAAGTTTAGTGAGTTTTTGTATTCTTATAGTTCAATCTAATTCTTTCAAGCCTTAAGTGCATTTTTTTCACTCAATCTATTATAGTTAAGATTGTTTAACTTCCAAGAACTAGATTAATCTATTTATGTATTTCTAGAAGGTTTATAAACCTTAATTTTTTAGTTTAAGTTGAAACAACTCATATTTTGACAGCTTTTAAGTTATCTTTGAATCAATCCTAGTGCTTTATGTTTTAATTTCATTTTTACTGCCCCAATTTTTGTTCTTTGGCTTGTTAAGCTTCCAAGAGGTTTATTATGTTAATTTTATGGGTTTGGAAGGTTGAAAACTTTTAAACAGTGTTATTTTGATAGCTCTTATATGTTATTGGTTTAATCTTGATCTTTGATGAATCAAATGTTGATTTTATTATGTCAATCTATTTTTAATTTATTAATTAAAGTCCTAATAGATTTATTGTGTTGTTGAGGTTCAATTTGGGTGGTTGAAAACGTTTCTCTTTAAGCTGGAACTTAAGCATAGCATAATTAATGGCACATGTATTCTCTTTGATTAATATTGTTTCTTGAATGCTATAAGTTTTTTTTATTGTTTCAATCCACTTGTTTTTGGTCCATTGAAGTTACAAGAGGCTTGTCGTTTTGATTTTTTTAAAAGTTTCTTAAACGTTTTTATTGAATGAACTTCATTGAAATATGATTAAAGGTGTGATTGGTTACTTGTATAAGGTCTTTGCTTTAGTTAGTCAATTGTTATAAAAAAAAAAGAGTGTTAATAAGTTACTATTGACCTATGATAAAGAAGATTTGACTTATTTGCAGTTGTTCAATAAGTTTAGAATTGATTTATGTGTTAAATGTCACTTACATTATATGAGCATTAAGGAATGCATTAGTTTTGATATTACATAAAGTTATATTGTGAGCCCCTTTAAGCATTTATTTTTATCAAGCATTTGTTGAATTGTGTAATCTTAAATTGAGGTTTAGGGAGCTTGAGTTTAGGGCCTAGTTTGTGAAGTTATTGTTGTTGAATTTAAAGTAAAATTGTAAGGGTTCTTTTTAACCTATTTAAAAAACAAGATTGTGTGAGTTACTCTTCTCCCTCTAACAAGATGGTATTGGGTTACTCTTCTCACTCTTTGTGAGAAGAAATATTGTAAAGATTTCTTTTCCTCTCCTTTGTGGAAAGAAGAAGTTATAAGAGTTACTTTTTACCCTAAGGAATATTAGTATAGTTGAAACTTCTAATAAGTAGTTGGAGAATGGATTAAGCAATTACTAGGGATTGATGAACTACTATAAATCTTTATGTATCTTCTCTTCCTTATCTCTTTAAGTTCATACTTATTGTGATCGATTTATAATTTATTTAATTTGATTAATATTGGAATAAGTATATTATTTCATTTAGGTGGATATCCTTTAAAACTGGTTTAGGTGGTTGACATTAATTAGCTTAGTAGAAATTTTTAAGCACACAATTCACACCCCTCTTAGATGTCATAGGTCTTTTAAAATTAATTCCAAGTTAGATGGTTTATCATAACAAATCCAACAATTAAATACGAGAGTTAATGCAATATCTCTTCAAGTTCAGTAGTTATATCAAAGATTACTTCATCAAGCTAAACAATTTAAATCATATATAGGGATTTGTACTGATAAACATTATTATAGACAAGATTTTTGCATGAAAGAAAAGGAACTACAAAGAGTTGAAGAGGAGCTCACAAGAATTGAAGTAAATATTGCTAGAGAACAATCCAGAGCTATATATGACATGTACTCTTTTACCTTTCCAACGATGCAACCTATTTACAATACCCCATCTTATATTGAAGCTTCAAATTATGGCAAGGTTTTAAAATGTCTTACCCATTGTTCACATAGATCATTTCCAGAAAGGCATAACCTGCTAAACTTCAACCTCAATTAGAACCTACTAATATTACTTCACCATCATTTACCAAACTTATCCAAAAATTTATTACAAGGCCCTTACAAATTAAAACACCACTAACCTCTTCATCATGAAATAGCTTTCTCTATCTAAAAAGACAAAGAACTTATGAAGAACCAAGAGTTTATGGTAACTCATCAGTTAAATCTTCAACTAATCTCTAATAGTTTTGAAAGTCAAGAATCTTTAACTAAATGTTTTGATTACTTTAGAATAGAACAATTTATAGATCATTAATAAATTTCCCAATATTAATGGATATCCCTCAATCTCCTCCATAACAAACAAAAGATAAACCAAAGATAGAAGATGTTGAATCAATGTGACAATATGATTGGACTCTAACTCCATTATAGCACTTAACAAGACCTCATTATTGTCCTTTTAATGAATCTTGTATATTTTTAAAGAAAGCAAAAAATATTTTTAAAGTTTGATTTGAAAGTGAGATTTTGGCAATTATGTGTTAATCCAGCAAATCACTGTAAAGCAACATTCTATATCCCCAATGCTTAATAACCTTTTAAGCTCCTCCTAAACTCTTTGTAATTCTTTTTCTTTGTTGAAAAAAGTTTATCTATAATAATGTCTATCAATTCGCCTCCTTAGATTTGAATTAAGTTGTTTAGTTTGATGAGGTAATCTTTGATGTAACTATTTAACTTAAAGGGATATTGCATTAACTCCTATATTTAATTATTGGGTCTGTTATGACAAACCATCTATTTTGGAAATAATCTATTGAAGAATTTTATTTTATACAACATTTTCTATCCAAATTTCAACATTAATTTGAATGATCTAACCCTGCTTATAAGACTAAAAGTTTATATTCAAATAGTTAGGACACAATAAGATCTAACAGGCATCATGGCTACCTTACACCATCAAATCATTTAAAGACCACAAAACCTACATTGCATATATGCTTCCCTAACTTTACAGAGTAGCTAATTATCTCTCTAAACCACAAAAAATCTCGTTACTCCCTCATAATTTATCTCTCTCATTCTTATAATGGCTAATCTTCCTTCCACTACTAAAAGGGAAAAATCCTTCCTTCCAATAGGCAAAAACCCAACAACCCTTGTTGTTCTAAAAGATCATTTACCTTTGAATGTGGTATAGGTGTAACAATGATTTGTACTCTTTGTGGTATCAGATTCAAACATCTAATGACAAAAGAGAAATCATTTTTTATAACAATAAGTAGATATAATAATTATGAGTGATCCTTCAACCTTATCTATTAACCTTGTGCACTTCTCTTATACTCTTTCTCTAGATCGTCTACCTTCTTCTACCTAATTATTTGAATCTAAACTTTTAGTCTTGTAAGTAATAGTCAATATAACCCGTCCTTCATTAAGAGTGGTTAACAATGTATCAATCAAAGTATTTTAGTACTAAGGTTTTCTATTTTATTCGATAGGTTTCTCTTTTTACAAAAGAAGGTGGAAGTTCTAGCAGAAGGGTAGAAGAGTAATGCATAAATTAATAGAAGAGGTTAAAGGATTATTCATGTTTATTTGATAGGCTTCTTTTCATAGAAGAGGTTGATGGTCTAAGGAAAGGGTGGAAGAGAAGTGCATAGGATTGATAGGTGAGGCTGAAGCATCACTCATAATTATTTTGTATTCTCATGATTATTTTTTATTCTCCCTACTCACTCTTATCAATAATAATTTCCCTTAGTCACTAAAGATCTGGCTCTAATACCGTAAGGAAGATCATCCTTACCTTCTTTATAAAAAAAGGCGAGGATAATCATCAAAATCTATCCATATGTCTTAAGTGAAATTGGTTGTTCTTGTCCTGATCTCTTAAAGATAGATTTCATAGTGCCTAGATAGAATTCTTGGGAACGAAGTTTTATAATGGCTTTTATTAGTTTGGCCCCCATATAGTTGATGAATTATTAAATTTCCTAGATGAAAATTTTACTATTAAACAAATTCAACTATATCAAAGACTTTATCCCTCGCAGGTTAGTTTAAGTTGAGGCCCACCTTTCACCATTGCCTTGAAGAACTTGCTCTTAATGGATACGAAGTTAAGTTAGAGAGATATTATCTTTATAGCCAACCAAGGTATTATGCAAGAAGGTGGCTTAAGAAGAATACGAAGGATAGCAAAAAGCTCCAGTCTATTAAAGCGATGATGTCAATAAGAGATGATGAGGATATAAAATCCATTTTTGAAGAGTAATCTAGTAAAGATGAAGAAACATAATAGATACGAAAATATATGGCACTCAACTACTTTGTTGAGTCTATACAATTTATATCATAGATTTAGATCAGTCCTTCGTTTCCACATAAAGACCAAGATCTAAAGAAATAGGTACAGTCTTGGTCCTACAATGAAGGGATCAATTTTGAGAAAAATTCTAAGACAACACATTGTTCTACTAACATGGCTTAAACACTACACTGATCTAGTCTCGAACTCTGGATCACTTCTTTAGATTTAGATCTAAACTCATTGATTAATATAGGCTATAGGACGTTCCATTAGAGAAGCAAGAAATATAGTGTTCTTCGTTATCCACAAATTTATAACATTACATACGACAAATTTATTTATGCTATTAAATAGGTACACTTTCCATATACATCGGTTCAGTGGCCAAGATACAAGAAAATGTCCTGCATTCTTCAGTATCTAGACACCTTTACTATACCGTGTTCTTTATAGGTAGTCCTCTATTGGACATTGTAGTATTTATGGGCACGCTCTACCTTGCATGTTCAAGTTATCACCCTTCCAGATGAAAATCTGTAAGAAAAATGCCTTAAAAAGTCTTAAAATGTTTCTTAAGGATCTTAATTATTTTCCTAAATAGGTTCCTCTAGTCACATGCACATTATTTAGGCTTTATTTAGGAGAGTTTGTTTATGTAGAATTAGAAATATCAAAATTCGACATTCTGAAATGGATCTCATCTTAAGCCTTGAGTTGAATTCATTGTTCACTAAATTAAGTATGACTTAATTTTTATTTTAAACAATATAAAATTGAAAAAATAATATATATATATATATATAACATAAAAATCAGAAAAATAATAAAAAATAGAAAAAATAGAAAACGAAAACGAAAACGAAAACGAAAATTAAACGTAACAGATCCAAAGATTATATATATAAAAAAAAAAACTTGGGACGAGGAATTAATATCGTGATGTCACAAAGAACCATCCTCGTACGCCATATTATTCCAAAATCGGCAGTGGCGGGAATGTCAACGCACCAAAGTCTCTAATCCCACCACTGCAAACTTCCTCCCACCTGTTCTTAAAACCCAACCCAAGTACAAACTACTCCTTTCAATTGCTTTAGCTATCGGCCTTTTCTCTCCTGCCGAATAACAAAAACCCCAACCCTAACCCTAACTCAGGGCCGGACCCCATTCTTCGCCGATGCTGGAGTTGAGGCTTGTTCAGGGATCACTTCTGAAGAAGGTTCTTGAGGCGATTAAGGAACTAGTAAACGATGCCAACTTCGATTTGCTCCTCAACGGGCTTCTCTCTGCAGGCCATGGACTCCAGCCATGTGGCACAGGTGGCTCTCCTACTCAGATCCGAGGGTTTCGAGCACTATCGCTGTGACCGTAACATCTCCATGGGCATGAACCTTAATAACATGGCTAAGATGTTGAAATGTGCTGGCAATGATGACATCATCACTATCAAGGCTGACGATGGCACCGACACTGTCACTTTCATGTTCGAAAGCCCCAGTAATCCTTGTTTTGTTATCTGCTTTGATCTAGTAAATGATAACTTGTAGATATCATAAATCTGCAGTTGATCTTTTAATTTGCTAATCAAGAAGCTTGTGCTTTGTTTAGTTGATGCCGGAAGATATAACGATATCGCAATTATTCTTTTCTTTGCTTTTTGCGGACAACAATAAATTTCAATTTGAACTTATTATTAGGGGTTATTATAAAAACAGTCAATTTATATGGCAAGTATAGACATGTGGCTTTTGGATATAATTATTTGTGATTTGAGCTTTTGTTTCTTATGGGTGATTTTCTACTGACATGGTGTACTGAATCAATTTTTTCTCTTATATTGTATTGCAGCACAAGATAAAATTGCAGATTTTGAGATGAAATTGATGGATATTGATAGTGAGCATCTGGGAATTCCGGAGGCACAATATCACGCAATAGTTAAGATGCCTTCGGCTGAGTTTGCAAGAATTTGTAGAGACCTTGCCAGCATTGGCGATACCGGTAATGTTAAAATGTCCATTTATATGAAAAATTGGACTTTTATAGTGTCACTACTTGTTTGTTATATTTTTGCACTCTTTAATAAGATGAATAATTTTGGTTGATGCATACTTGCAGTTGTGATCTCTGTAACAAAGGAAGGCGTAAAATTTTCAACCAGAGGTGATATTGGAACTGCCAATATTGTGTTACGACAGAACACATCAGTGGACAAGGTAATTTTTGTGCTCTACTTTTGCTATCAAATTGTATGTCGGTTAATTCTATGAGCAGCCCAAAGTTAACTTCTCCAGTTTCATTTAATGTTTATGTGGTTACCCTTTTCTTTTTACGATTATGTCTCTTTTGCTGATTTGATGGGTGTGAATTTTCAGCCGGAAGAGGCAACAGTCATAGAGATGAATGAGCCAGTGTCTTTGACATTTGCACTGAGGCACATGAACTCCTTCACAAAAGCAACCCCTTTATCGAGTACAGTTACTATCAGCCTGTCTTCAGATCTACCTGTTGTGGTTGAATACAAAATTGCTGAAATGGGTTATATCAGATTCTATTTGGCTCCTAAGATAGAGGAGGATGAGGATGAAACTAAACCGTGAAGTCCGATCACTACTTACTGTTGTTGACTTTAGTCACAGTTTGCTTTTAAATTTGTTCCAGTCAGATTGTTTTGTGATCTTACATGAGTTGGCTTTTTTGTATGCAGAGCAGATCATTCGGTGCTTTACACAGTCTTGTAGTTTGTTTTTTAAGATTTGAGATTCAAAGTATATGCTTCTCCCGAAAAAGAAATTCTTTCTTGTATCCTTGTTTGCATAGGTTTAGTTTGCTAATCTGCCAATTCTGGATTCATCCTTATGTTATACCCGAACAAGGGCTTTGGAAATCGGTAGTTCTTGCCATTTTGCATTATACAATGACGACATTGAGGGAATCAGACGGTTCTGCCAACATAGACACATGTATCGATTGCCCAAATGAGCGCACTGTGGCAAAGCTGAAGAGTGAAGTTGTTACGCGACTGAGAAAGGGGTTGGATACCTTTACATTTCCTTGGGTTGACAGTTGCAAACTGGCATCAGAAACGGGAAAAACAATCTGGAGTTAGTTGATGTATGCCAAAAGACAGGAAGTCTCAGTGAAATGCCTTCTACATGTGAAGAGGAATCTTGTGTGCAAAGACTCAAAATTCTGGAGTTGCTCATAGAATCGCTCTGATTACAAATGATGGTCCGTGTACAAGAACTGGAAAACGCAACCATGCTTGTTATTTAAGGAACTGTAGAACGTATATCGTGTAAGTGACAACGATCATATATAAGTCAAATGTGGAAAGATACCAAAACAATATACGATCAAGAACACGATCACTCATGTTCAATCTCTAGAAGCTAGTCTCCTTATCCTCCTAAAAACTTGTTTAGGTTTTCTTTTTCGGGCTCGTGTTTTATGACTTCATAGATTTAGTATCCTTAGAGAAGTTATCTGTTAAATTATTGACTTTGGCTATTAACTTGATAAAAGGTTAATTTCTTCTTTAACATTTTAGAAAGTTTTAAATTGTTTTTTAATGTTTTTGTTAAGTAATCACATTATGTTTTAATATTTATAACATAATGTAATTTGTCTTTTAATATGTTCAAAATAATATAAAGTGCATTTTCAATATTAATTTTGTTGGTATTTCGTTAGTCAATTGTTAAGTTTATACTGTTAAGTATCTGTACCATTAATTTTGTACGGTAGACTTGGTAATTAACTAAAGGAATATTAAGAAAATTAGTATTTAAAAAGTAATTTATACTATTTTGCAAATATTAAGAGTTAAATTATGTTATTTTGAGGACATTAAAAAGTAAAATAGTTCTTTAAAAATTATTAACGACCAACTTAAAAATTTTTTTCTAAAATATTAAGGGTAAAGGGAACTTTTTTTCTTTTAACGTCTATTAATTTAAGTCTAGAAGTTTGACTATAACTTAAATGATTATATATGACTCATTGTTTTGACAAATTACTTTTTGAGAATATACTGGGTAAATTCTTAGGGAACTATAATAATATATAAATCATGTACTTCAAAATAAGTTACTTGGCTAGTTAAGCAGTAAGTTCAACATAAAGAGGCTGTTAGACCTGTTAACACAATGCAACCCCTAACTCAACATTTGGAGAAGCTTGTGTAATCAAACAAACTTAATACACAAGACATTCCCCATAATTGAATATGTGAATCGATTTTTGGTTACCTACTCAAATATGATGTGATTAACGTATTAGAATTTTGTAGTCTTTAAACTAGTCCAATAACACTCATAATTCAAGAATTACATTTGTTAAAAATATATCTTTTTCCATTGGCGAATCATTCTTTCAGTAGACTTTGAGTGTTTTACCATAGATAATGCATCACTACCTTATTCTTTTTAGTTCTCTTATATTATCTTGAAATTGTATTTAATTCTTTTATTAAGAAATGATAATCACTTTTGAATGAACTTTAATTCGATTTAACATTTATAATGACCTTTCTCTTTTTTTTTCCTTTTCTCAAATTGAATTTAATTTATTTTCCTAAATTTTTATTTTAGAATTGCATTACATATGACCCTTTAAGGATATTCTAAGGTATCAAATATGAAACATAATTCGCAATTATTAAATAAGAGTTACAAGGACATATTACCATACTTGTATAACTTTTAGGGTTTTACATAATGTAAATTGAGATGTTTAAACTTACATTCATATGTTACGACATTAATTCTTTTCCATTTAGAGTGTGTGTCTTTCATTTATGAAATATCGTATAAATGATAGTTTAGACATACTATATCTTTAATTTGAGTTCATCAGTTTACCATTTAATTTATAATTTTGAAACTCTTATAGGATAACTTAAAGTAGATAAAATAATCCTTTAATTACTCTAGATCATATTACCTTTTCTTTTTCCTTATTAAAGTGACATTTATAGTTTAATTGTTTAAAATTCTTACTCTTCAAACCAGCCCCATCTCCATTTATTAAAAATAATGAATGTAATTTTTTGTGCAAAGAGGTCAATATCTTATTTGTTTGATATATTTTTTGATTTATATTAAAAATTTTATATAGAGTAAATAGGCCTTCTAATCAAGTGTTTTAACAGCAAGCAAACTTTCCCAAAATGCATAATATTTATCACACATTAGATAAATGTCAATATGAATTATTCAAATAGGCATGACTATTAATAATATAATTAATGAAGCTTCACTTCAAAATATATGTCATTAATTCATCAATTTCTAAATAATATTATTTGTTTGGCTAAGTGAGGTTTTAACATATAGTTTTGATTATAATAAAAATATGTTGTTACCAATGTCTTTTATCCTTGGTAATATTAGCAAGCTATTATGTGAAAGATTAAGTTTTATAGAAGGAGAAAGCTAAAGGATGAAGAAAATGAGAAATTGGAGCACATTTACAATTCAAATCAATATCAAGTTTTCGAATGAAGGATGAGATCAAGATTAAGGAATCTAAGGTTTAGTAGGTTGATAAATATCCTTTTTATTGTAAATCTTGTTTTAATCATCTCAATGCGTTAAGATCTCGTCATACATGTGCATTAAGTATTTTTTTGAATAATACATATTGTTTGTATGATGCATAAATATTCTCAAATTTAAAGATTAATTAACATTTTGTTTTCAAAGAAAAGTATCTTGACCAATAAAACACATTTGGGAATTTTCTAAAATGTATTTGAGTTACGTACTTAAAAAAGAATGGGTTTCTAAGTCTTAAAAACTTAGAAAATTATTTAAAAATATCTTTAGGAGCACTAATCAACTAATGTAGCTGACTAGTCAACTAATGTACGGTTTTGAGGCAAACTGGTCAACCAATACAACTAATTGGTTGACCAATGTAAGATTTTTAAGGCATATTGGTCAATGTTAGGTACTGGTTAAACAATGCCTTAGCAAAATGGAAATTTTTATATAGTGAATTTGTAATGAAGCATTGGTTTGGTCGACCAATGTATCTTAATAGTTGACCAATATATTATGAAATTTTAAAATTTTTGTACAGTAATTTTGTTGTTCTTATATGGCACCTAAAAAAAGAGGGGGGAGGGGGGAGTGAATCAATGTTTCAAAAATTCTTAAACCTAAAACCCATTTTTCTAACTTATGACGCTCCTAATCACAATTCAACTATGAATACAATGATGATGCCAATTTATATCAGTGTGATTCAAGTTTGAACAATTTAATAATAATCACAATGACAAGTAAATATAAACAGTGAAGAGAAGAGGATACATAAACTAAATCCACTATCCAAGTCAAACTTAGAAATTTCAATAATATTCAATCTTGTTTGGGAATGAAGAGGAACTATTAACAATTTTCTTCAATGATTGAAAAGAAGCCTTTACGATCTTCTTCAATGAGAAAAGGGCAACCCTAAAAAATTTTCTTTCATAGGTGAAAAGGAACCTTTAACATTAATCTCAACTCAAAGCCGCTTAATTGATAAAATACAAGTCAACATATCTCACTTGAACACCTCAATGATCTAAGGCTTAATCAACACAATACGAATAGACCAATAATCAAAACTTCTTAAAAACAAATTCAACATTCACAAAAAACTCAGTTCATCAAAATTTTGCTTAGATGTTTTAACAATTTGTCCAATTAATAAAACTTTACTTGATGCCTCAAAAACTCTTTAGAACATGTATTTATAGGCATAAAAATCTCAATTACTAGGAAAAGAAATATAGCTAATGGCTCAACTAGCCATTTATAGCCAATGGCTTAATTTTATCTACATTGGTCAACCATTTAAAAACATTGGTCGACCAACAGTCCTTCATTTAACATTGATCGACTATTCCCTAGTATTGATTAATTAATCCTTCTAGAAAAACATACGTTGGTTGATCAATATGACCAATGATCTTAGAAATCAATTTTCAACTTTTAAAAAAACTTTCTCTAAGTTTTCTAAACTTCCAAAAACCTTTTCAAAATAATCAAAACTCTTAGAAATCAATTTTCAACTTTTTTCAAAACTTTCTCTAAGTTTTCTAAACTTCCAAAAATCTTTTCAAAATAATCAAAACAATTATTTTGATTGAAAAGTAAATCATATAATTTCTGATGATTCCAAAATTAGTCTTAAAGACCAAGGTCCTTTCTTTAAAATCAAAATCAAATGTGTCTTAGCTTATGGAAATTCATATGCAATGCAAATGAGTTAGAAAGCTCCCAAACTATTAAAGTTCTTAAACTAGAATCTCATAAATTCATACTTACAAAATAAACCTATATACTAGCTCACTTGCTCTTGATGTCTCATCTTTAGTTTGCTCTTCATGTTAATTTTTATGGGACTTAAAAATTTCTATTCAAATACATCTTTCATACTACTTATCTTTTAGAATTTTTAGCATAATTCAAATCATTAATGACAATTATATTTTTTCATCTTCAAAATATAAAGTCAAAATTTTAGTTTACTAGAGTTTATGATGTGTCACTAATAAATAAATTGGTCAATTAGTATTACATATTAGTCGATCAATGTGCTTTATTGGTTAACTAGTAATAGTTAGTTTTTATTTCTAATGATTAGTTTTGTGTCTAACAAATTTTAGAGCAGATATAATGTCTAGATAGAATTAGAAACGAGATTTTTGAGGCCTTCATGACCATAAATGAATGCTTTTATTGTTATTGAAGGAGTTTTTGATGGTAAGAGATGTTGGGATCAACATGGAGAATTTTTAAGAGAGTTTTCAAAGCTATTATTACAATCATTGATTTATATAGAGATTAGAAGCCCTTAGTCATTGATGTGAGGAAGCAAGGTATATTTCTTTATGTGTTCTCTTATAAGGTCTTAGTATTTGATTGATTTGGGTTGATTTCTCTTTATCAATTTTAAAAAGATTGTAAAGATTCCTCTTCACCTTTTAAAGAAGATTATAATAAATTTTTAAGAGTGACTTAGAGAGTGGATGTAGGTAAGGTTTGTTTGCTAACCATTATAAATCATTTTTTATTCTCTCTGCGCTGCACTATTTATTTTACATACGTTGGAATGATTGGTATTAAATTACAATGGCATCATAATCATCACATTGAAATTATTTTTAAAAGCATTTTTTAGTTGAAAAAAGCCTTAGAAATTTTGGCAACACGTAATTCACCCACCTCTTAGCTGCTATTAGAGACTAACATTAGTGACTTAACTTACCTAATATATATTCCTTTTGTAATTGGCTTAGTCACTAGGCTCCACCATATCAAGTGTAGTGTTGCGTTGGTTAGGTGACTTTAAAATTGATAGTTGTTCGAAATGATTTTTACTTTTAAAACCAACGTACTTATAAGGCAAGTGCACCTATCGCAAAAGTAATAAAGCGGAGTA
>JAOXYD010205837.1:0-21138 GCA_028565735.1 Pinacopodium congolense
ACTCGTACATCAATATATGTGATCTAATTTTATCTTGTTTCTTTGTTAGGAATAGATACTTTATTTGGGTATATTTCTTAAAGGAGAAATTAGAGGTATTTAGTGCCTTTAAAATGTTCAAGGTACTTAAAAGGCAGCGCGGGGGAGGGGGGAGTGAATTGAGTGATTAAAATTTTCTTTACTAATTAAACTTGTCATCAAACCAATTCAATTTAATGTTATGTAAGGTGAAAGCCAATTTGATAATAGTTAAGCTGATGGCCAAACCACATAACAAGCAATGAGAAAAGAGAAAAGGGAAGAGAGAGACATTAAGTTTTATAGAAGTTTGATCACCTTAAAGATAGACTACTTCTTCTCTCCAACTACTTATTGGATATTTTTTTTACTAACAAATCAAGACCAATTACAATCTTCTTCTAGGATGAAGAGTAACCCTTATAAGAATAATCTTTTTAAGGAAAAGAGAAGCCTTTACAAGATACAATCTTCTTATTGAAGGTGAAGAGCAATCTTTCAACAAATCTTTACATGACAAAGAGGAGCCTTTATAACATCAACTAACTAAATAGTTTAATAAACCCCTTACAAGTAACCAAACATACCTAAAGAGATGTTTCACTTAACGCTCAATTAAACTAAGGGCTCTAATGCTTTCACAAATGATATGAATGATCAATGACACTCTTGAAAGCTTAATTTTTTTTAATACACATTAGTGTATAAGAGCTAATTTTTGTAGTAATATTTATATTGGTAAGAAGCCTATATTTAATTGACTTAGAGAAGTAGATTAGATTAAATGAATTAAAAATATGTGCAAATCAATCAAAATGAACACACATTCTTTTTGGCTTACAAATTCTTTTTGCTCATTCAGACTTCTTCACTTAGCCACTTAATTTAGGAAGCACAATCACTTAAAACATCTTATAAAGAAAGCAAAGCACTTAAAGCTTCTCATTTATTGATTTCATTCCATATTACTAGCTAAATGACACATAATATATGGTAAGCATTTACATAAAAATCATTATGTAGGAAGAATTTGATATTCCTACCAATTGTTGAATATTATATATATATATATATGACTTTGCTTCATTATATGAACTTCCTACCTTGTATGATATAATATTTCATGAATTAGTTACAATCTTAATGATGTGATCATTTTTTTAGCTTAAAAACAGTTGATTTTAAATTTTAAATTTTGATATGATGGGCTGTACTTTATTTATGTTAGGAAAATTATTTTAAAAAGAGAAATAGATACACTACATTTTTGTATTTTTTTTTAAAGTTCAACTTATAAAAATATATATTGATATCATTATATTAAATAATACTAATAAAATTTATGAGTTGAACTTTCAAAGTATATGAATATTAAACTTGAAATAAGTAAATACGAGAAATAAACTACTTTTTTCTACTTTAAATCAAGTAGATGAGAGATAAAATATCATTAAGATATGATCGAAATTCAAAAACCTTCTCCACTTGACAATTTGCTAACTTGGCATATATTGTTTGTTTATGTGTTGAATTGCAGTATCACCTCAAAAATCTCACCTATTAGTTATTAAGACAATACTTAAGTTTTTACATAAAATATTTTATTTAGAACTTTAGTATCTTTATAATGAAAATCCAAAATTAATGAGATATTTTGACGTCAGTTTTGTTCCATAACTTGTTTAATATAAAAATACTCTTAAAAGATGTCGAGATAATCAATTTTCTGATTTACTGAGAACCAAAACTTTGTAATTTTACTCACTACCCAAACTTCCTCATCCTCTATGCTCACTTTACATTTGTTTCCCAAGTGATATCAATCAGACTTATTCATATTTTGTAAGTTGATTGGTTGATTGGTTAAGCCTATCTTAAATGTTAAACAAATTACAGATAATTAGTCAATTATTTAACTTATTGTTTTGCAAAATGAGAAAGATAAAACAACTTGGAATCATCATTAAGACACAATCTATATTGGATCCATATTTACTTTCCTATATGAAATTTAAATTCATATAATATATCTCTTTTGGTTAAGTTATATATGTTGGAACATAAACTTGTTTTGAATTTTATGTATTTAATTAAGGAGATGAGCGACTTGTGTAGGTCTAAAGGATAAGAAGTTTAATCCAAAATTTGGAAGATGTCTTAAAATATCTTTATTTAAAAGTATTCTTTAAATATTTAGACACCTTGAAAAAATAACTAAATATTTTTTATAGATATTTAGATACTTTGTAAAAATATCTTAAGTATAGAAATATTTTTAAAACTAGTGATAGTTATTAGTTATGTAGAAGGATCCTTGAGTAGTCCTTCTCCTATGAAAAATATAGTGACTATGAAGGGTTACTCTTGTCTTGCAAAAAAAAAAAAAAGAGTGATTGTACAAGGGGATTGCCCGTCACCTATGAAGAAGATAAGATACTGAAATTTCTAATAAGATGTTAAAGAGGAATAAGTATGGGTTGTAAACTAAACCACTATAAATGAATTTTCATTTCTCTTCCCTCATCTCTTTACATTATATGTTCATTTAATTCAAGCTACATTATTATATTTAATCAATATATTACTTATATTCCTTATTTCATTAAGAGAGCATTTGTGACCTATGAAAAGAGACACCTAATTAACCACCCTCTTTGGGTACCATATAAGGATTAACAAATTTTTCTTATAAGGTATTTCAAGGATAGAATTTTGGAGAAGCCTAGCATTACAACTATTAAGATGTTAGAGGAATGTTAAAAGAAGTTAAACATTTCTATCAATTCTAGTGTATGCCTAATCGTAAACATGAAATTAAGAAAAAAAATTGGCAAAAGGTTACATTAGTGAATATTCTAAGATATAAAAATATATAAATGATTTTAAAAAGTTAATAATCTTATTTTAATTATAGAGTTACAATTTTTTAGCAATCAAAAATTAGGCATACTCCAATTTTAAAAAAAATTGTATGTTTTTATGCCATGAAAAGGGGAAGAAGACATTTGAGACTAACAATTAGAATGGATGGTTGCTTTTTTAAGGTAGAATTTCAAGGAAACTCATTAGTGCGAATGGGAGGGATTAAAATGGTGGAATGCACTTAATAGAATAGGCTATTTTACAAATTAAGAACAAAGAGATATGGACTTGGTTATTAACATCTAACATAGATTTGAATTATGGATATGGATTGATATTAATTATAGATATGCAGAAGATAAGTTTACATTAAATTTAAGCTAGTTGTTTATAATATCTTCATAGTAAGTTTCACTTATTTATTTTGTTGTTTGTGCTTTCTAGAACTTATACGAGCTATTGAATCAATATTACTAAAAGCCACCCATAGAATGTGTACTGGAAGCATTTACAATAATTGTCATGTGATTTGGAGTACTAAATACTTAAGAAAGCAATTTTAGGTATGTGCATAGTTTACTCGTATAGAGGATTCTAACGAGTACTTAAAGAAACCAAATAGAATTAAATAAGGATGTGTTTTTGCTTTGCTTGAGTACCCAAGAGAGTGGTAGGTTATGAGCTACCAGTCATTTGAATCTAAGTGGAGAATTATTGATAATAATATGTATGAGACATTCAATGCATGGATACTACTAGTAAGGGATCAACCACTAATAAGCATGCTTGTGATCATAAGGATTATGATAATAAGGAGATGTGTAGAAAGGAGGATACGTAGTAAAGGATGGAAGGCAAAAATAGCATTTGTTGTAATCAAGGAATTGGGGTCAAAAAAAAAAAGAAAGAAAGATGTATTACAATGGAGATTAGTAAGGAATGACAATAGAGGATATCAGGTGACTAAAGGAGATGGAAAGCACACTATCATGCTTGGTAAAGACTGAACTTACAACCATAGAATGTGTCAATATCCAATTAGTGATATTCATCATTCCAGATAAAATGTTGAAACATTTATTGGTAACTACTATAAGAGGGATAGGTTCTAGTATTTTAATCAACATATGTTGCAGTTTATTAAGAGATAAATTTTCTAGATACCCATAAATTATAAGTAGGTGCATCTCCCTTCAAAGAGGATCAAGCTTAAGAGACCTAAAAATCAAGGAGAAAAGATCAGAGAAAAAGAAAGTGAGGAATCCTAATAAGATGTTTAAAAGGGACCAAATACAAAAGATTAGTAGATATAGAAAAACTAGTAATAATATTAGAAGCTAAAACAAAGAAATAACTACTACTAATGCTTCATAACCATTAAATGTAAGCTCATTACATTTTCTAAATTTATCACAAGCATATTAGTATTTTACAATATGAACTGCTAAATGATATAGGTCCTGAACTTTGGTGATAGAGGAAGTTCTTCAACTATAGCAAATGACACGCCATCACAAGTTTGCACATGTCATTTTTACTTTAGACAAATACATATACATCAGTTGGAAATGACTTGTTTATATGTAATGACTAGGTAACCAACATAGCTAGTATAACTCCAAATGTTATAAAAATTCAACAAATCCAATGTCCCAATGTAAGTTGTAAACAAATTCATCACTTTTTTATTAATCAAAAACAATGAGAAGCTAGGATTTTCTTATTTTCAAGCTACTAGTTCCATAAAATTTAACAAAAGAAACTATGGAGATATTGATCCTAGGACATTCAAGTTGGCATTATAATATTGACAAATAAAATTTAAATGGAAACCAAACATAACTGGGACAATTACAAGCTGAAGTAAACAAGAGAAAAGCAACACAAGGGAGAGTTGTTCGATCGCCACAAGATCATTTATCTTACCCAAATGTTCAATAACTGACTGATGGGAAGAAGAGACCATGATTGTACATTTATGTAATTTTTTTAATATAATTCATTTAATAGTAACCATGCGACATGAGTTCTTGATTGTTTTGATAGATATTCAAATTATCAATATCTTTTTTTAACATAAAACAATAACTGTTATCTCATTCCTCTCATAACATAAGTCGATTGTATCCTCTTATACTGCCTTGCAAACTTTGTTGCAACTATTGTAATTTTTCATTTAAATTAATTTTTTAATTTTTTTACAAAATTACTGTCTCGTTCCATCATTTATGTAAAATTTAAAAAACATATTTCACCACAAAACCATCATTGAAATAATTATTATAAGATAAATATTTGATTTGTTGCATTTGTAATACATTGGAAGTTGATAACCATCTTTCTATAAGATCATTTACAAATACCCCATAATAGTGATGAAAGCATTAATTAAAATTTACTCTTAAGTTTAAATTCTTGGTCACTTTCAACAACAAAGTAATGTCTACCTTCATGTTCGTGACTTACTCTTCAATCTCCTTTAATTTCTTTAAAATGACATCTAGTGATGGTAATTCAATTGTCATGGTTTCACCTTTTTTTTTTTAAACATCTATCTCTTTTCTTAACTTGTGAATTATATCAACAACCCTTTTAAGAAACTTTTTATCATACCAACTGAAGAAATCACTTTTTCCAATGTACAAAGATAGCAAGATGTACTAATTAGTGATTTAATTAATATATACATCATTAACAAAAGTCAAGTATTAAAGAAATGTTCAATTAAATAATTAGAGCAATTGAAAAACTTTCTGTTAAAGTTACTTTCACTTTATGAAATCTTCACTTGAGCCTTTGAATCATAATAACAAATGACTTTATTTTATTTTTTGGTGCATTAAGGCAAAGGTACTCAATTAATGTTTTAATTCCACAACCAAAACTAAAAAAATAAAATAATCATTGTTATACGAATATTCATCTTCCAAACTTTGTCAGTGACAAGAACATCCACATTACCAATAATTATTCCCTATATCTCTAGTAAATCAACTCAC
Organism: Pinacopodium congolense; assembly: GCA_028565735.1. Taxonomy (NCBI): domain Eukaryota; kingdom Viridiplantae; phylum Streptophyta; class Magnoliopsida; order Malpighiales; family Erythroxylaceae; genus Pinacopodium; species Pinacopodium congolense. The sequence continues at coordinate 5,880 of JAOXYD010205837.1, forward strand.
CACAATGAAGTAAATTAGCCAAATGTAGTTAATCAATCTAGTGATTGGGATATTTGGTCTATAAGTAAGAAAGTGGATTTGTTTTGGGATTATCAAGACACATAATATTGTTAAAAGAAAAAATATATCAATTCGTAAAATATGAGCAAAATACCAAAAAAAATTGTACAAAACTAAAAAACAAAATCCAAAATTGTGTTAAAAGCATGTGCTAGACATCCTCATCATAATTACTTTAAAATGATATAAGATGACTCCCACCAACATCATCAAATTTATTAATAAATTCTTACATATTGGAGAATTGGTGTCTAAAAAATCAATGTAATAGATGAAGTGCATCGTACCCATAAGATAATTTAATAGGTAGATGTCCATTTAATGATAAAGAGGACTATTAACTAAATGCAGCAATCATTTTTCCTTCAAGAGGTGCTAAGCACAACCATTGACACTTGACAACAATTTAAAGAAAATTTTGAGTTTGATAAATTAGCATGATTATGAAATTATAGATCTATTAAAAACCAGGGAGAGATGTTTAATCTTATTGTTCAAGAAGAAAATCACTACAAATTGCAAGTTACAGATACAACACATAAGGAAACACTAATTGTGCATGTTACACTACAAATGCATTCTATTACTGAAAGAAGAAAGTGAAGAACATAAAATATAATGATCTACCAATGTTCTCTTATAAATATAACCATATAAAAGAAATAAAAATTACAAGCTAACCACTTACTTTCATATAAGACCACTTACTCTTAGCCACCAAGCAAGTGATTAGAAAGAGACCAATGAAGTGAATACAAATTTATTCACTTGAAGCTACAAAAAACAAGTTCCATGCATAGAAAACTAATGCATACCTATTAAATACAAACATACACAAGACATCTATAATTCCTAAACAAATTGAAGGCCTAGTTATGAAATTCAATCTTGCATAATTAAGCCCACGGATGTTGGAAGAGAAATAAATGAAATAACATCAGCAAAGAAAAGGTCGAGCTTTAATTTACTCCATCATTCAAGAAGCCAAAGGATTATTAAAATTCATTTAGAGTAATAAAATGTATTAAAGAGTCTAAAATGTTTAAATCCAATTTTAATTAAGATAATAAATGCAAAAATGTAGTACTTGTTAGGTGAATAATCATTTTTATATAAAATGTGTAACAACAATACACAATTTAAAACATCACAATTAGAGAATACAATAGTTCAAGCTTAGTGGGGAGAAAAATAAGAAAATGTCCAAGAAGAATGGCATAATTAATGTAATATTCATGCTATGAATTGTAATAATGATAAGAACTAAAAGCAAGGAGATTGATAGGTAAATTAGCCATTACAGTTTCTGTGAAAAATTTGGGGACCTAAATTGTTTCCCTAAAATTACATTTAGGCCATGTCATCTTGCTTATATAGCAAAAACCTAATAGAAAATGCCATGTTATCAAGAGTTAATGGAATAATAATGGAAAGATAAGTTTTGTTAGGTTTAAGTTATTTTTTAAACGTTTTTAAAATGTGATGGTCTTTTTTAATGTTTATACAAACATAGGGTCTTATTTAAATGCTATGAATTGTTTTTCTTTTTGGAATTTTGATTCAAACATTAAGGGAAAAATTTAATCCTCAACCGTTCAATATTAATGTCCTTATATTTCAAATAAACGTCATGAAAGCCCAAAGGGATTGAGTCGAAGGAAAATTTTTGGGAAGTTAGGAATAAAATGACAAGTTGCATATTTGAGCTAGAAAAATTATAATAATTTTTTTCAAAATATATCAATCCTAATCTTCAATACCAAAGATGGGTGTAAAGAGATAATAATCCAAAATTACTGTGCAATAACATTTTACCTCATGCCCAATAATCCCATAGCATTCATACTTTAAAGTAATTTTTCTTTCCGATTGTATGCAAACAACTACCTACCTAGAATTTTTGTTATTATTATTCTCTTAGATGTTCTCTTCTTTATTTAATTATACTACTTGCATTTTATTTTATTTTTTTTTTGCTATTCCCTCTGTTGTTCTCTTCCTTATCTCATTTTATAATGTGTGTCGAACCAAGGGATCATTTTCCACCTTCATTTTGATGATGACAAAAAAATTTTACTAATGTATTTGTTGATTTTGATATGTTAAGATAGGTTTTATGGATGCATAGTCATAAAAATGCATGTATTATAACCTTGGAGTTGAAGAAGATGGTTTAAAGTATTTATTCAACTTGAAAAGAGATGGATGAAGACCATTTTAAAGTATCTATACAAGTTAAAGAAAGAGGGATGAAGACCAAAGTAAAGGAAAGAACGGCATTAGATTAAGAACACAGATGAAAGATCCAAAAGTAGTGAAATTGATAGGTTTTGTGTTATAAGTTTTTATGCAAGTCCCTTTTTTGGTCTTACTATAATGTCAAAGGGCTCACTTAATGCATTTGTATTCATGATTAGAATTTTGCATATAGGGTGCATAATTAAGAGGTGTTGCATCTGATTGTTGTATATGAAAATCCTCTTAATGTATATATGGTTGATTGTATATGATGCTTGAGACATGAGAGTGTATGAATTGATGAATTTGTAATGATGTGAGTGAATGAATATATGTTAATTAGGCATGAATTTTGTGATAAGTCTTCTATGTTGAATTGTAAAAATTGGTTAATGAGACGTGTGAATTAGAAAATTGGTAAAGCATGTGATAAATGAAATTTGACAAATAAGATGAATATGATTGTGTTAATTTCTATAATTAAGTTAAATTTTTTAAAATGGAGTTAAGATGACTTTAATGGTGTTTGGAATGTGTTATTATGTGCATGAATAAGTTAGAAATTGATTTGAAATGAATTTGGCGTGAAAAATAGTGTGGAAATCCGTATAAGCAGTGGATTGATTTGAAATGAATTTGGTGTGAAAAAATAATGTAGAAATCAGTCTAAGCAGTGGACTAGTTAAGCAGTGGACTGTAACTGATCAACTAGTGAAGGTTAAGAACCAATGGCAACTTGTATTTAATACAAATAAACATTAAGCAATGATCATAAATGGATAGTAGGCTAATTTTGGACTATAAATAGGTGTTCTTGTGAGTGTTTTATGATCTAAGTGTGTAAAAAAACGATCATACAAAGAGATTGAGTATTTTTTATGAGTTTTCTATTATGTGTTGTTTGGGTTTCATATGAATTTTATGAAGTTGATTGTTTCATTCATTCTTAAGTATGTGTGAGCTCTCTGAACACCTTGTTAAGTCAAAAACTGACAATTTGAAAGATGTTTTGTGATAAAAGTGAATTAAAAAAGTGTATACTATGAGAACTGCTTTTTGTTAAGTGGTTATCCTTAAGCCATTAAAAAGAAGAGTTTGTGAGGTTATTCTTTAACCATAGAAAAAGAAGAGAGAAATGTTATCCTTAGCCTTGAAAAAGGATTGTAAAGGTTATCCTTGAACCTTTAAAAAGGATTTTTACTTGTGATTGATATAATGAAATTCTTAGTAAATTGTTAGGGACTGGACATAAGAGAAAGTGTTCATCTCCAAACCAATATAAATCAGTTATGTTACCTCTTCCCTTACTAGTTTAATTTCAAGCATGAATTTATAAGTTGTTTATCTCATTTATATTTTTGTTTAAATTGATTATAAAATTATTTATTTAGCTTCCGCATTAAATTTCTATAGTGTTTATTGAATTAATTGAGCTTCTAAGTTATGAGCAATTGGTGAACTTAGTCCTGAAAACTTATTTTTAAAAGCCCTTAATTCACCCCTTCCCCCCTTTTATATGCCATAGGTACTAACAATATGTTTTTTTTATAATGAAAAAACTTGTTATCACGGTTGTTAGATTTTATTCTGACAATTATTAGTACTAGAGGTCCCCCCAAATTTAAGAAACTGCTAAAGGGATTTTACTAAATTTTAGATTTTTGACTATCTGTTCCCTTGTTTAATGTTCTTGAGAATTATTTTCATCAACTGAAATGTGAATAATTTGTCCTTCTTTCTTTAAAACAAGGGACGCTTTTGGTTATGTTGTTATATATTTGTTAGTTATTAATAATGTAACTATGTTTTCTTAATTAATTTTGGTACTATGTTTAGAACCTTAGTGACTTGGGTTTCATTATTTATTGTTAATTAAATTGTGACCCTGTCTAATTAAGTTCTTTTTTTTAATATATGTTTTAATGTTGGTAAATTTTCTACACTATTTACAAAAATGGCCTTATGGATAAGTTGTATTTTGTGTTGGATCCACCTTTTAGTCTTTTTTCACTTAATATGGCACTCAATCATCATGCATAGCTTGTTTCATATATTATTATATATTTATAATAATATATAATATTATATTGATTATAAATAAGTAATCAATATTAGTTTTGTTTCCTTTAGTTTTGGACAAGATTTCTTATTATGAATATCATCTTTAAATTCTTATCAAGAGTTTTTATTGCCTTAATGTTTGATTCATTGTTCGAAAAATGTTTAAAATAAATAGAATGTAATTTATTATGTTTTAAGGGGAAGCCCTTACTTATTTTAGGAGTAGTATAATTAATGAAAGACTAGTCTTTAGTAATTTGCATTATAAGATGAGCTTTCCATTTTTATAATCTTTATATAGTTGGTTATGTACAAATAATTAGGCATACTTGCCTTTTTTCCTATTCGAAGTTTCATGCTAATTAGATAATTGGATGATAATATTGTGTGACTAATTATTGTCATTGTTTCATAGAATCATTAAAAAAAATTTCATAACTCAAGACGTAAATATATGTGGTGAGTTGGTTAACTAACTACTCAATAGCTTTATGCTATATCGCAAGTATACAAGTTGTACAATTGTAATATAATGGTATCGATCCCACGAGGATTGGATCTAGTCAACACTCAATTCAGGTTAAACTTTCTTTAAGGTAAAATTTCAAACAATAATAACTGAAAAATAAATTAAAGTTAGATAAAATAGAAATGAAATATCAAAGGAACAAAGTACAGGAATTTGGGACTTTCAAGGTTTAAGATTAGGAATTACTTCTATCCCTATTTTGTTTCCCTCTTAGCTTATTAATTCAATTATGTTTGATCTAAGATTTCCTAAATTTTAGTTACCCTCTCTTAAGGTGAACTAGTTTTCCCTAGTTGAATAAGATATAATTAGTCTTCCAATCTCTCAATCTATAAAACATTTCCTAAATATTCTATTAGATATGAAGCAATCCTATAAATAATAATAAAATAATTAAGATATCTCTTCATTCACTTGAAAACCTGATGTTTATAGGCCTATTGGGTGCCAACACTCATTGTACAGCCCAACACAAATTCCCTAGCTCAATCTCTCAATATATTGCAAGGTATAGGCATAATAAACATCATAAACATTCATTCATTGAATAAATAAACAAAAGTTTCATAAAATAGTTCAAGAGTAATCCCTATAAAGAGTTCAACCACTTATGACAACAATAAATCCACTAACTAACATATTTGCCATATAAAAAAGTAGAAAAGAGAGAAAAGAATAAAACTGTATGAAACTTAGAACTCTTCTTTTCACTCCCTCAATGCTATAAAATCTATAAGTTGATGTTTCTTAATGATTTCCAATATAAATGATGTTTCCTCTTTTGGGTAGCCACCAAAAACCCTTCCTTGCCTCCCTTGGTATATCCTAAGGTGATGTGTTATGGCTCCTAGGGTTTTTAACCCTTAAATATGTCTAAAGTGGCTTCCAAGTCATAAAATCTTATGTTAGACACGTCATAAACTCATCTATGTTGTCACCCTCGTGCAATCTCCAAGCAGGGTCATAATCATGCTCATACGTGCACTACACAATTCTAGCTTCTGACATGCTTTGGTATTTTGGCTATAAATTCTTTTACACACCTCTAATTAACTTAAAATTTTATGTGCAAACTCCTCATATGTTTTTCTCACACTCCATAAAATTTCATAGTCACCTGAGCCCAACAATTTCATCTAATGCATCATCCAAGTGACCTAATCTAAATTCGATGCTAAATTGAGCTTCATTTATTACCTACTTATTCAAACATCAAATTGCATCAACCTATTCCACAAATAAGCTCAAATATTGCCCCTCAAACACAAACACATTAAGAAACAATCAAACATCTAAAAGATCATGACAATAATATAAAAGGTCATACCAACTAAGCTAAAAACATGCAAACAATCCTTAGAACACCTAGAACCACCCCAGAAACATAGTCTAAAAACACACTTATCAATATGCAAACAAGTAGATTATGAGAGAATCATCATCTTATTAAAGCCCAGAAAATTTGCAAAGAAATTAACCTATTAAAAGCTAGAGTCAAAGGCCATAGGAAAGCCGAGAAAGGTTACTCAACAGGCCAAGCAAAAGGGTTTTATATTGACTTGTCCAATTTGTCAGTGGATGTAATAAATTAATCATTTGTGTTTTAGTTTAACTTATTTTCTATTTGGACTTAGGCCTTTAAAAATCATATGTTCAAAATAAAATTAAAATACCATTTGGAGCCTTGGTTTTAAAGAGTCTAGACTAAATGAAGCATTTTTAACTAATTAAGTCTTATACTTAGTGCCAAGCTACTAAATGTAGGCCTAAACCAAAAAAATAAACTTAATACTTATTTTCTTATCTTTATTTATAAATTAGATATGAATACATGGCTCAACAAAAGGGTATGAATGGGAAGAGAGATCCTAATAAATGATTTAGTAAAAAAAATAAAAGGCTTAACATTTTTTTACCTTATTTTCATTTAATATCTAAAGAATCATAATGTTAGTTAGGTCCAGCCCAGCAAGATTAAATTCTTATATTTTATTTAAATTAAAATTAAAAATATCCTAATTTGATAGGCTATTTGCTTTAAATTTCTTTCTTTATTTACTTAGTTTAATTTCCAAAAATTAGCAAGCTATTTTTAATTTTAATTTAAATAAAATAAAATTATTAATTTATTTTAAAGTAATCAGAGGTACTCGGATTGATTATAGACTGATCCCCAAGAACATGTTATTTATAATCAATCCGAGTACAATATGCATCAATCTTAATACCTTAAACACTTCAAACCATAATTATCATCAAAATTTTCATTTAAAAATTCTTCATTAAGTGTTTAACCTCAAAAGGTGATTCTTATGAATAGAAGGCATCAAAAATACACAACTAACTCATGTAATGCATCAAAAGTCATGACCATAGTAAGAAGAATGACTAATCACATATAAACACCTACCCACTTGAATAGTCATCCAAATGTAAACTTAGGTGAATTGGGAGACGCTGAACAAGAGAAAATACATTTGCTAGATCAGTATAAATCAACATATGACATAAAGATTGATGGAAGATCTCCTGTACAAGACTAAGAATGCATTCTCCATATTAAACGCCTAAGTCACCATGAAATCCCTAACTTTCAAGTGCTCAATGTAGATATAAGTACATCTTTAAATGATTTGATTCAAAATCTTTGAATTGATGCAAAAAATTTCATTCATAAGTAACATGAATGTAGCAACCAAATTCAATAAGAAATCTAAAGAAACATGACACTCACTCTCATTCAAATGCAAATAATTTAAAAAAAATGCCAAAATGCAACTTTACATGGAACAAGTGCAAAAAATCAAAATAAAAGCAATAAAAATAAATAAGATAGAAATTAGGTTACCTCCTAAAAAGTTCTTCTTTAAGGTCTTTTAGCTAGATCTTAATTGTAGAGAATTAAGATTCTCTTTCTTAGTCCATACCTTTGGCCAATTTCCTCAAAATCTAAATGGTTCAAAGAAAGTACCTGAGCTGTAGCACCTACCAATTGATGCTCCCTTTTACCTCCTTTAGACTATGTTAGGTACCTTGGAAATGGATCTTAATATCCAATATCTTTCCTACAGTAAGAAGTTGTTATACCAATAAAATCAAAACACAAAGGTACTTGTTTTTCTTCTTTAGGGATTATGACATTAACAACTTATTTTGCTTCCTCATCCACATTAAATGTCAGCTCTCCCTCTCTCTTTGTTAATTCATCCTTATCATACTCCTGTGCCTCCACTTTTTTACTAGTAGGCACCCTAGCTCTCTCTTATTCTATAATTAGTTCAACTAGTTTCCCTACCTATATTGTCAAGTTATGTAAAGAAGTCTCAATGCTTTCAAATTGAGCTTCAGTTGCATATATAACCTTAACAAGCATTTCTCTTAATTTTGATTCCTCTTCTAATTGAACCCACTACTTAATTTGTGTGGTCAAGTTGTGGATGGAGGCTTTAACACCACTAAATTAAGCTTTTGCTATGGATATAGCCTTCACCAATAGCTCCCTCAACCTCGATTCTCTTTGTTATAGATATGGCCTTCACCAACAGCTCCCTCAACCTTGATTTTTCTTCCTATTGTTGATAATAGTCCACTGGAGGTTGCTCAAAATAAATCAAATCAGTCTATAATGAGTTGTAGGTGTTGCTCCAATGGTTATCATAAACCATCCCATCAATTCTCCACTTATATACTAAAACACAATCATCCTGCCACTAGTACTATTGCCATTGATTACTTTGCTATGCCATTACATTGACTACCTACACTTCAACACTCCACACATAAGATTGAGGAAAAAATTTTATTAAACATAAAAAGAAAAATAAAGAAAAGAAAAAAGGTTAGTCTAGCAAAGATTAGAAAGTCTTAATAAATTAAATAGTCCCCGATAACAGCACCAAAAAATTGATGTGTGCTAAACATGACTAAGTTTTAAATAAATATAAACTAAAGAATCCCAAAAATAATGTTAAAACACACAATGAGGCAAGCACACCTATCGCAATGTAATATAGATATTGTAAGTTATCAATCCACGAGGAATATGATTTCTAGAGAATTCCTATCCTTATTATCTAACATACTCAAAAGATGATTGATTAATTGAATGTTAATGAAAATAAACTAAATAACTAAAAAAATCCAAAGACAAACTCATAAGAATTAATAAGTAATAATAATCCTAGGATCTAGGTAGTTAATCCCTCTAGGATGCATGAATATTCTTCGTTCAACCTTGGTTCAACATATTTTCCATATTGTCTTAAACCATAAGTTCCCTAAGTTAAATTACACTTTCTCTCAAGTTATGTAATTTTTTTCAATTTGATAAGTTAAGCAAAAGTTCTTGTTGAACCAAAGGAGGTTCCACCTGATTTTGATGATGATAAAACAACTACTTTACTAATGTGTATATCTCAGTGAATTGAAAGATAAATGTTTGCATGATGAAGTTCAACTTGCTTAAGGAGTCTTGAAGCCATAATAGAAGTCATGAAGATCCTATATAAAGACTTAAGCATTTGAAGAAGTGAATTAGGTTGTTAAAGTTTGATTTATATAATTTATGTTGTAAGCTTTACTTAGCTCATTATAGCTATTAAGAGGCTCATTCATGCATACTTATATTCATGAATTAGAAAATACATATAGGAGCATAATCAAGAGGAGTTATATGATTAATGTTTGTGAGTGTAAAAAATCCCCTTGATGTGTGAATTTGTTGAATCAGAAAACATACAAATCAGAGTATTGATAGATTTAAATAGTTAACTAAGATTGTGGTTGATATTAATGAGCTATAACCTAGTTATCTGTGATTGAATGTATTTTTATTGAGTTAACATTTTTTAAAGTTTTGTGTTTCTGAGTTGATGTTATAGATCAGTTAAATAATTACGTACAAACCATAGATCGATCAAACGAATCCGAGTAAGGTCGACTGAATGCATGTTTCTTGAAGGTCGGTCAATCGAATCTGTGAATAGGTCAACTAAATGAAGTAGATTTCAAGGAAAATTTTCGCAACGATCAGATTACACAAAAATAAAAATAAAATTCAGGAATATGACAGCTGATTAAAGATTTTATTCATTGAACAATGTTTAATAGGTGTTGGTTTTAGTATAAATATCCGTGGATTACATGAGTTAGTCATCAAATAATAATCTGAAGCCTTTTACCTGCATTCTGAATTTTATAAGTGTTTAGTGTGTTTTGTGAAGTGGTGCGAGAATTGTTTTTCTTTCTTTGTGCATTCATTCAAGCTTTTGAGAGAGTCTCTTTTATGCATTAAGTGAGTCTAAGTGAAGCATTAATTTTAAAAGTTGTATTTCGATGAGATTACTCTTGTGCCTAAGAAAAAGAAGAGAGAAGGTTATCCTAAGCCATCAAAGGAGGTTGTACTACAAACTTTGTATTTTGAGATTGCTTTAGTAAAATCATCTCAACATAGTTGTGTTAAGAACTACACGTAAAAGTAAGTGGACCGCTATGAACTAGTATAGATCGATGGTGTCTTTCTTTCCCTACTCTTTATTTTTTATACTTTTAGTTTATTTTGCTTAAATTTGATATGTTTGTTTAAAACTTCTACAAGTATTTATCAAATTTATTTATACATCTGAAAAAGAGTTATAAAACCTAATTCACCTCCCTCTTAGGTTTCATATAAGATTTTCAATTAGTATCAGAGTATAGGTATGTTCCTATTTTTAATTCAAACTAATTAGTAAGTAAAGATCGCCCTTATGGCTTATAGTGTCACAAAAAACTCCGGTGCCTAACAAACATATAGGAAATGAGTTAGTACCTAAAGAGGAAAATGGATAAGATAATGAAGATAATAAAATAGTCTCTATAAACTGTAAAGCTATGAATATATTATACTATGCTTTATGTATGGAAGAGTTTAATAAGATTTCTATGTATGAAACTACATGTGATATATGGCATACTCTTGAAATCACTCATAAAGGTACAAATCAAGTTAAAGAGAAAAAATAAGTATGCTCACTCATGAATATGAACTTTTCAAAATGGGACATGATGAAAATTTTTCTTCTATGTATACTCATTTTAACAATATCATTAGTACTTTAAAAGATCTAGGTAAGACTTATTCCAATGTTAAGCTTGCAAGAAAGATTCTTAGGTCTCTATCGAAGAGATGGGAACCAAAAGTGACGACAATCCAAGAAACTAGAAACCTCAATGTACTCTCTGATGAGTCATCGCAAACTATCAAATAATAATACCTAACTAATCCTAACTATGTAGCTAGGGTAAGTTAGGGTCGAATCCACAGAGAGATAGGGGCTACTGCTATTTCTAATGTTGTAAAGAAAAACAAAAACAAAAACCCCTAAATGCAAAGAGAACTATCATAACTAAGATGCACTAAAAACAATAAAAAAGGACAAATACAAAGCAAATCACAATAAGACTACTAAAAATAACAAAGAAATAGGCTGAAGGTATTGACAAGATTTTAGGATAACTATTGATCTTTGAATCTAGATAAAAAGTGTTATAGCTAAGGTGCTAGCCCATAGGTTTAAACAAGCTCTCAAACCCTCAATTCATCTAACTTAGGTAATTTTAACAAGCTCTAAAAATGCTCCTATCTTTACTATAACCTAGAACAAGCTCTCTAGATTTAATAATGAAGATGCATTAGATACTAAGGAATGACTAACCTAGGCGCCTAACACATAAGCTTAAAAAGTGTAACCTAAACGTATGGAACACTAGACTAGTTGGTTAAGTATCGTAACAAATCCAACTAACCTATTGTTACTTTTGGAAGTCGACAAAGACAATTACATATCATATGCTCAATCCTAGCATTTAAATTAGGAAATTATCTAAAGGGTGATCAAACCTAAAGATAATACCTAATTCATCTCATTTATTCAAATTTCCAAACCAACCTAAGCTTAAAAACACCAAATCAATTCAGAAAAACTCTATTCGCACAATTAATTATCTTTTCATCCTTCCTATACCTTCAAGCCTTTAAACACCTAACCACATATATTTAAATTAAACAAAACACAAATTAAATAAACACTAACCATACTTAATTAAATTAAAGTGAGAAGGAAGAAAGAAATAGCAAGAAGGATGAGAAGGAGAAGAATATAAGGAAAGCTTTGAAGGCCTTGTTATGGGAGACTTCAAGTGAATTAAAAAGTGATAAATCTGAAAAGAAAGTTGTAAATTTTTTTCTCATGGAACTGGATGATAAGTTACTATATACTTCAAACTCTTATTATAATGAAAATGATGGTGTTTAATATAAATTGATTTATGATGATTTAGTTAAATTCTTAGAATATGTGACCTTGAAAAAGAAGAAATTATCTTCTAAATACAAGGAATGTATGAAGTTGTAATGAACACAGGTTAAAAAATGATAGGTTAAAGAAGGATTTGCATGATTTAGAAGCTAACAGTGTGGTTCTTGATGATGATAGGAAGAATTTTATGCGTGAAAATTATTAAAGAATGAGGTAAAATCCTTAAAGGAATCATTATAAAAACTTATTGAGCAAAAAGAGAAGTTAGATAGCATGCCTAGAGCTAAAAAAGCTTCAAATGGTAGGAATGGTTTAGGTTTTATGTAAGGGAGTGGAACTCCTAATGCTAAGACCACTTTTGTGAAAGGAAAGAACCTAGATGAAAAATATGTCCCTAGGAATTCATTTGATAATAGTGCATCAACATCTAGTTCACAACCTAGGAAGGAAATTTATGCATTTATGTATTCATCTAGGCCTACTTCTAGGAAGAATAGTGTGTGCTATCAAAACCTAGGCATAACTTCTTCACAAATGGAAATTTTCAAAATAATGCATATAGGCCATCAATGAGGCAAATTAGGCTAGTTTATGTTCATGCACCTCAAATGCATTTTTAATCATCTAGAAACATCCCCTATGCTTATCCTAGGCCATAGAATAGTCTCATTCATACTATGGACAAAATCTTATCAAAGAAGGACATTTAGGAATGGTGTACCCAGAAATGCATATAGGAACAACTTTAAGCCACATCTGCATTATAATGATGTTTCATACATTTGTGAATTTTTTTGGAAGATTAGTCATGTTAAAAATTTTTGCTTTGAAAACAAACATATTACTATAGTTTGTCAAGGATCATAGGTAATAAAAAGTTATCTAACCATAAAGGACCCAAAATTATTATGAGTACCTAAAGTGAAATGAATTTGTTTATTTTGTAGGAATTCAAAAGAAGCATATGGTATGTACATAGTGGATGTTCTAGACATATGAAGAAGAATAATTCACAATTCATCTCATTAAAGATTGAAGATGGAGGCTATGTCATACATGGAGACAATGCTAAAGGTAAGATAATCGGCATTGGCAAAGTTGGTAAGAAAAATGCATCTATTGATAATGAGTTTTTATTAATGGTCTAAAGAATAATTTGTTGAAAGTTAACCAACTTTGCGATAAGGATTTCAAAGTGATTTTTTAAGGAAAAAAATCTTGCGTTGTTTTTTAAGCTGTAGATAATAGTATAGTTTTCATTAAAAAGAGAGAAGGGAATACTTATACCGTTTAATTTAAACGATCTCGCTAACAATAATTTTAAGTGCTTCGTTTCTGTGAGTGAAAATGCTTGAATGTGACATAGGAGATTAAGTCACACAATCATGGAGAATATTTCCAACCTAATCATCAAGGAGTAAATGGGATACCAATGGTTAAGTCGAAAAGGATAAAATGTGTAATGATTTTCAAATAGGAATGCAAATCAAGAGTTCTTTCAAAAAATAAAAATGTGGTTACTACATCTAGACCTATGGAACCCTTACATATGGATTTATTTAACCTATCTAGAGTTGCTAGTTTAGGTGAAAAATTATATGCTTATATGATAATTGATGATTTTGGTAGGTTTACATAGGTTATGTTTCTACCTAGTAAGGATAAATGTTTTAGACCTTTTATTAAATTTGCTAAAAGCGTTGAATTAGAAAAAGGTTATATGATTGCATCCATTAGAAGTGATCATGTTAAAGAATTTGAGAATGAGATGTTTGATACATATTGTGAGGAAAATATAATTTTTCATAATTTTTTTGCTCCTGAGATCCCTAAACAAAATATAGTTGTTAAGAGGAAGAACAAAACTTTACAAGAGATAACTAAGACTATGTTGAATGAATATAGAATTCCTAAGTATAGTTTAGTAGAAGCTATAGTATATCCTTGTTATATACCTAACAAGGTTTACATAAGACTTTATATGGATAAAACTCCTTATGAACTTTCATATGCAAAAAAGCCAAAGGTCGGTTATCTCAAGGTTTTTAGGTGTAAGTGTTTTATTTTGAACACTAAAGACAACTTAGGTCAGTTTGATGTAAAATCTAAAGAGGATATATTTGTGGGTTATTCTTTTACTAGTAGAGCCTATAAAGTGTTTAAAAAGAAAACCATAATGATTAAAGAGACTATCTATATGATTTTTGATAAATCAAACCCCTTAGATGTGAAAAAGAGGGTTGATGATGTTGATATAGGTTTATACAAGGATATTAAGTGTAGGGACCCGATTCCTATATATATATATATAGGAATCCACTGCTTAGAGAGCCATTTTACATGCATCATTGTGACTTACATTTCATATACATGCTTAAATTATGATTTGGAATAATGGTAAAGGTGTTAGAAGCATTCAATTGATCATTTTTTAGTATAAGTGATTTTGATGTGATTATCATGCAAATGTGAATGTATTTGTGTCTTGACTTATGAATTTGTGATTTGGAATGATTAAATGAAAATTGAGGGATTGGTGTGGTGATATATGTTTTAGGAAATGGAAAATTATGAATTGATGAATTATAAGATGTTATAGGGAGGGGTTTTTAATTTAGACGTCGTTGGAGTCAAACTTTGATTTCAGGACTAAAATCTAGTCTAACTTCTCGACCCATTTTCTATCTTTATAGAATGTAAATTTAAAGGAGAATAAGCAAGAAATGTTGTAGACTAAGTCTTAGTTAGATTTTGGCGAAAGAATCAGGTCAAAAGGATAAGTATAATGAAAAGTTATGGTTGTTTTACTAAATCTACTCATGTTAGATACTAATTTGGGTACCCTAGATGTTTTCTTTTAAATGAGGACCTTGGAGTCTAAATGAGGGTACGTATAAGACATGAAAATTATTAATATATATCTTGTGGATATGCATATAAAAGTTCATAATCAAATGATCTGTGGTTAGTGAGTTATGGTAAATTAAACAAGGGAAGACAAGTTGAAAAGAGTGATTGGTGGAGTATAAACCAATGAGAATGTGACATTTTGGACCAATTATGTTTCATTACT
>JAOXYD010205846.1:0-21136 GCA_028565735.1 Pinacopodium congolense
ATGATATATGACATCTTATTGTCTGTAAGTTAGATTCAATGTTGGATGTGATAGGCTCATCAAATAATTAATGTAACTTTCCCCTGAAGCTTTAATTTCCAAGTGATTTTGGGTGATGCACAAAAAGGGGTAAAACTTAAGAGCTTAAACTAGTGTTTTTTGGAAGGCAACCCAACCATTTCTTTAACTTTAATGCCTTTTGACTTTTTTAGATAGGCTTTTAGTTGCTTTTCTTTTCACTGGCTTTGCTTTCTTTTAGTTTTTCAATATGTCGGTTCAAAAGTTACATTCATGGCATGCATAATTACAAGGATTTTTTTTTATTCTGCCTATTGTGTTTCAATTGGAGACTATTTTTATTTTAAGCATAGGGTATGAAACTAAGACTCAATTTTTTACACTTGATTTTTTTGTGTGATTCCAATGGTGATGATTTAAATATTCCATCTTAGAATGACCTTGATTATTAGTTGATTGTTAATTGTAGTGTTTTAAGTGAACTGATGTCATTGATTTAGTAAACATTGATTAATTTTTGAAAGATTTCTAACTTGAAATTTTTTTCTTTTTCTTTTACTTTTAAGTGCTTTATATATTTTCAGTCTCCTCTTAATACGATATTAAGTGTCTAAAAGCATTTTATATGGTTTGTCATGTGAAACTGGGAATAGGATGCTTAATATCTTATTAAAAATGTGTGTTTTTCTTAATAAGAGAGCATATTTTTTACTCTACTAACTTAGAATCAATATAAAGGTTGAAGTTATCAATGGAGCTAGTAGCCATTTGAGCAGTTGATATAACTAAGTAACATGAGGTTTTCACAAAAAAATGTTCACCTTGAATAAAAAAAGTTAGGTGACATCTTAAACTAGCTAAAAGGAGTATTCTAGTTGAGTAACTGGGGTTTATTTAGGGTAGGTCTATCACAGACCACTAAATAATAGACCTAACTACCTACTTATGTAGTATGGTGAGTTAGGGTCAAAACAACATGGTGTTAGGGTAAACTAAAACTATTTATAATGTTATACAAAAAAAAAAACAAAACCCCTAAATTTTTAAAACTTAAAAACAAATATAAAAGATAACAAATGAAAACAAAACCAATAAGCATAGACAAAGAAGAAAAACAAACATGCAACAATAAAGGAAAACTGGACAAGAGATATTTACATGATTAAGGACTTATGACTGATCATCAAAATATAATTAGTCTAAGGTGCTAGCCTATAGACATAAAAAAGCTCTTGCATTCTAAGTTCCTCTATTCTTAGATAAATTTAATAAGCTACGAAAATCTCCCTAATTGCATGACAACCTAGAACAATCTCTCTAGATTTAATGGTGTAGCATCCTTAACACAATAGGGAATAGCTAACCTAATCCACAATATCAGAAACTCAGACTATATAATTTAGAGATTTATAATCCTAGATTAATTAGTTAATTTCACTAAGAAAATTAATTAACCTATTGCTACTTGTAAAAATCACTAGGACTATTACGTATCACAAGCTCATTCCTAGCAATTGAACTAGAGATTATACCTAGGTTTATCAATCTTATTTGTTAATCCCTAATTCCTGACATTTAACTAGAATTCCAATTCAACCTTGCCCTAAATCATATTGCCCAATCAATTTATAATCAATTCTTACAATTATTCATCTAAAACCCCTTCCATATCTTCCAACCCAAGCAAAATCTAAGCTAACATGCTAAAAACAACAATAGCATAAATTAAACTAGAATTAAACATAATGAAAGCACAATAACAAGGTTGGAAATTCGAGAAAGAAATAACTATATTGATAAAAACCAAAGGTTTCATGCAAAAATGACAATATCCAAACAAAAACAACAATATAAGAAACCTGAAAATGGCAAAGAATATAAGTAACACAAGAAACATAGAGAAAACAACACCTAAATTCTTAATCTAAGAATAATAATTAGAAGAACACTATAAGAAGAAGAAGATAACACCAAAACCTTAAGAAAAGCTAAGGAAACTATTGCGTTGGTTAGGTGACTTCAAAAATTACGGGTGTTCGAAATGATTTTTACTTTAAAACCAACGAACTTTTTAGGCAAGTGCACCTATCGCAAAACTAATAAAGTGGAGTAAAATTTAAAACTCCGAGTGCTCCCACGAGGAAAACGTTGCTTAATTACCAGGTTGATTGGATTACAATTATTTAGGAAAATCTAAAGAAATTGATTAAAAATTAGAAAAAGGCTAAAAATTGGATATTTAGGCTTAAACACTTTGAAAACGATATTTAATTGCTTTTGAAAAATTTTGAAAGTTACCAAATGTTTAAAGGAGCTATGGATTAGATGTTTGGTGATTTATTTGAGTTTAAAAATAGATTTAATGTTTGATTAAAGTCCTTCACTAAATCAAAACAAAGCTATGGTTAAGACTTTGCTTTTTCTTCATTTAATCTAGTTTAAAGTTTGGTTATGCTTTAAAATCAAGTAAATGGGCATAAATGTCAAGAAGGTGAGTTCTGGAAAATAAGTACAGAACTCCAACTTTCATAAAAAAATCCAGGTTTGGTCATGGAAGGATTAATTTATGTAGCTTATTGAATTTTCAAACAATTTAAGATGATTTCTCATGCTCAAACTATCTTTAATCCTAATCTTAAGTGGCCAGCTTATACTTGGTACATTCAGATCTTCAACAAGAAAAATACAGACATATAAACATGCATATAAACTCATCTAAAACATCAAAACATCATTCTATAGCAACAATTACGTTTAGTCACACATTTGATCTAAAGCTTGCGAGATATACACTTTAAACAACATAATATAGCTAGATCTATAAATATGATCTGAAATAAATAAAGTAGAAGCTACAAGATGTGTTTAGAATCCTTCTAGGCAAGCCTTGAACTCCTTAAGATGATATGGATACCACAGCAGCTCTGAATCCACAAGATCTAGCAAGAAAATCAAACCTTGTGAAAAGATATACACATAAGAACTTAGTCTTTTATTTAATCTAAAAAATAGGAGAATGTAATGAATAATCTGAGTTAGAAAACCCCCTATGATGATTTAGAAACTTAGATATAGGTCTTAGCTGCAATCTCCAATTTACAGAACTAAAAAATAGAATAAAAAACTTTAAATCTAAGTGTTTGAAGCTTAAGGGTTCAAAGAAGAAAAAGAAGAGAGAAGCTAGAGCTTCTCTCACTACTATGATCTGATTACTAGCTAATGTCTCTATGTTATCTTGTTGTTTTGGCTTTATGCAGACTATGGAAGACCACCATCACATGCCAGAAGACAAGGGAATTAATGGATATCACACCAACTTTGAAATCTGCAAGATAACAAGCTGAAATTGTTGACTTGGAGTATAATAGCACCCTACCACCCTACAACGGCACCCTCACAGGGTACCGTTATAGCTCGAAATCTGGAGGGTTAAACCATCCCTTATTCTTCAACAAGGACACCCTCTCCTGGGGCCATTAATGGTCTGTAACAAGAGGTGTTCTTTGATGTTTTTGCTCCAATCTTCATCATTAAGCTCCATTCTGCAAATTAAACATCATAGGACATCAATTAAACAATTAAACACTGAATTAAGGGTTATAATTCAACAAATTAACCATGAAAATCATATCAATTTGACCCCTATCAGTCTCTAACTTCTTCTTTTTTTCTTTCGAGTGTTTAAACGTGATGAGTAACACCTTTTGTATGATATTAAGTATTAAAGTTCATTTTATGCATCTTGTCACATGAATAGGGAATTAGATGTGTTGTTTTTTATTGTAAAAGAAAAGAAAAAAGTTTGAAAATTGTGTTTATACTATGCATAAGTGAGAAAAATTCACTACGTTGTCTTCAATCTAATGAAAGGTTAAAGTTATAAGTATTACTAGTAGCCATTTGAGAGTGTGATCTAACCTAATAGCCGTGGGTGTTCATGAGAAAGCATTCACCTTCACATAAAAAAGATAGATGATGTCTCAAACAAGCTAAAAAGGAGTATCCTATTTAAGTAATTGGGTCCATTCATGACAAGGCATTTGACTTCATGTAAAAAGACTAGATGAGCTGCTATAAAATGCTCAAAAGTCGAATTTGTGTTTTTTCTAGAACATCCTTAACTATATTCATATGATGAGCTATATGAAATGACCTGAATGCTTGATATTAGGCATTAAGGGTTGCTTCTAGACTAACTTTGTATGACTTGCACATGCTAACCAAGTTTTTGGTCCTAATGGAATTGATATTTCTGAACTAGATTAAAGGCATTGATTGGTTTTTATTTGTACCTAATTAGGACTTCACTTTTTAATAAGATTATTTAAGTGCAAATTTTAAGTCATTTCTTGAGAATAAGCAATAATCCAAGTGTTAGGGTATTTGATAGGGATGCACTTCATAGTATTTTATATGTGTTTCAATGTCATTTCATCTCTATTTTGGTATTTAAATGCCTAATTTGCGTTCCTTTTGAGTTTACATTCATATTTGACCTTAGGACTTAAATACAAGTTGAAAGGGCCAAGTTTGGAGTAGAATTGGAGTATAATTACAACTTGAAGAGGTTTTAAATCAATTATAGGACTTAAAGCATCATGTTATAAAGTCCCATACAAAAGCTCAAGGCCATATGACAAGCCATGAAGGATGCATTAAGAGAAGAGTAAGAGAAGCTAAAAAAACTTCAATTTTGGTCTACGTGATTTATGTGATCCACAAGGTGTACTTTTCGATCTTAGATTCCTTTGAAATGTTACAATGTGTAAGAACATTATGCGAGAAACCTACATACCAAATTTCATGGCCATTAGAAGTACGTAGGAGGAGTTAAAGTTAAAAAGGCAAAGAGGGGTAGAAGTTGGAAAATATCAATGATGGATGAAGTAAACCACTATTGAAAGATAGCCAAAGGCCATTAAAGGATGAGAAAAACTCTGTGTTTCGTCCAAAAAAAGGGAAAAGTTGCCCTTTCAATTTCTAAATGACCCAAACATTAAAGAGGCACTATAAAAAGAGGAATTCTTCTTTTTTGGCTCCTACTTGGGGTAGCTTTGATTTTTTTGTATTTAATTTAGGTTTCGGTGTGATTTTGTTATTCTTTTCATCTCTTTTCATGTTTAGGCCTTAGATCAAATAGTTTCGATGTTAAATCTTAGTTTTCTTTGTGTTTTTACTGCTATATTTCTATTTGCATTCTATTTATATTGTAATTTCATTTGCGTTTTGTTAAATATGTGTAGAATGCTTGGTTTTCATTAATATAATGTTGCTTATTTAATTTTCCAACCTTGTTTTTATTTTTGTAATTATTATTTATACATTAATTTTTTTATTTTCCTTTAATTTTAGATTGTGTTTAGTGTTATTTTCATTATAGTAGCTTAGTATTCTTAAGGGTTTAAATATATTTGATGGATTCATGGATGATACTTGTGAGGAATGATTGGGTCTTTAATAGGTATTGTGATTTATGCTAGGATTGGATTGGAATTTAGATTTAATGCCATGAATTAAGGATTGACTCATAGGATTGACAATTCGAGGTGTGATTATTAGTTCAATTGTTAGGTATTTGACTTTTGATCCATAATTGTCATTAATTAATACTCCTTGTAGCAATAGGCTAATGGGTTTTATAGTTGAACTTAATCAATTATTCTAGGATTCAGATTCTTAAGGCTACATGATATGAGTTTGTGAGATCATGTCTTTAGTAAATCATTTCCTAGTTCTTAATGATATCACACTAGTAAATCTAGAGAATTGTTATAGGTTTTTGTGTGATTAGGGGTAAATTTTCTATCATGTATGACTTATCTAAAATTAAAGAAACTTAAGATGCAAGAACTTATTTGATTCTATAACAATATTTAGGATTTTGATTATCAATTATAATTCATGAATCTGAATAATATCTTCTGCCTAACTTTTCAAATTTCTTATTTATTTCTTGTCTTTTTACGTTATTGTTTGTTTTCCTCATTAATTGTTTTTTAATTCCTTTGCATTAGGGGTTTGTTTTTGTTTTCTTTTTCTTTTTCACAACATTAAGAATAACTAAAAAAACACAACCAGTTCTTTGTGAGATTGAAGCTTATTTGCCCTACAACATAGTAGGTTGGTTAGGTAAATTTATTATCTGGTGGTCCGCGACACACCTACCACTATTCCATTAGTTTTTAAAAAACATTCAACAACTTTCACAAATCATTCATAAATCAAAATTCACACATCAATTTAATTCAAACACATTCAAAATCTATATTCAAATGTTCATGAAAACATGACATGTAAATTTGAGTCCTTTTTCAAGCATTAATTAAGATCAAGAAGATTTACATTATAAGATATAATCCTAAGCTAATCAAACTTGATCTGCATTGTCTTGATCTTCACTTTAACTCTTTAATGCTTGTTCTTAATTTAATTTTCATCCTTGAAAATTCTTCTACCTTAGGCTTCAACACATTTCATTCCACAATTTTCATTAACCTAGCGTTCTAATGCATCAAAACTCAAAAATTAGTAATAATAATGTTTGGCCATCATTGAAACAGATTATTAAATCCTCCCTCATTTAAACAATTTACATTTCTATGATGCATTAGCTGACGTAAGAGATGGTGTAAATCTCATGTAAGATAAATTATTTAATGAATTATATCTAGAGATTATAAAACCTACTTGAATGAGAAAACAATTGATAAATATATATGTTAACTATCCTAGGAGAATAATGGTGGGTGCTCTAGTGAAAGTGGATAAGTTCAGATTTCTTGTTAATTTTGTGATCTTAAATATAGAGAATGATGCTAAAATTCATTTAATTTTGGATCATCTTTTTCTAGCCACTTTTAAGGCATTTACAGGTGTTTTGGAAAAGAAATTAACACTTAGGATTAAAGAAAAGTTAGTAACTGTTTCGCATTCCAAATTTATTCAGTTGTCTTTGGATGAGACAAGCAATTCCTCGACCTTTGATAATCCTATTAATGGAACTCTAAGTTTTTTGTAGGGAAGAAAATAATAGAAGCCTATAGAGTTCGAGTTTTCATTGAAACCAAGCCATAAGCATGACATTGGATGGAGAAGTTCAACCCTTAATATTAAGGAGCTAGATTAATGGAATATGAGAGTTAAAGAAGATGCAAAGAGCTCCAAGGACAGGCTAAAAAGAAAAGCAAAGTTCAAAAGAAGAAACATGATAATAAATGTACAAAACAAGCTTACAATATTAAATAAATGCTTGTTGGGAGGCAAACCAACAATTATTTTATTACTTTTTGTGTTCCTTTATTAGTTTTTACTTTTTTCTTTTTAAGTTGATCCATTTAGTTAGCATTTTGACATGTTTAAATTAATTGCATTTTGTTATGTTTTTTAATTTAGTTTCTTTAAGATTTAAACCATCACATGTTGTTTAAGGGTTCTAAAAATTAATTTATTTTACATTAGGATAGAACTTGGGATTATTTTGAGTGCATTAAAATTATAATAAAATAAATAGTTTAAAAAAACTACATGAAACTACGGCCTAAGCCACAAGGTAGGGTCAGATGTGTGTTTTAAAACACACACAAACTTGAACCCTCCCTCTCTTCTTTAACTCTGATGTGTGTTTTAACATCCCTTCATCTTTCTAAGACTAAGTCCACCCTCTAACTTAATTTTTTATTTATAAATCCATAAGAGTGTCATCATTCCAACAAGTTATGTTCTCTATCTTTCATTAAAATCTTTAAACTTAGGGTATATTCCTTGATTTGAAGTTTATGTATAAATAATATGTGCTTAAGCTAATTGATACAAAAAAGGACTAGAGAATACAAAAAGTGAGGTGAGAGTAATAGCAAGAATGGTAGTAGCAGTATTTGAAGTTTCATCACCCAACACCACCACTAGTTTCTGATGACTACTGATATGAGTTCTGGATCCTAGGTGGCTAGACTTGATGGTTTTTTTTCACTTTGTTCTTTATTTTATTTATTAATGTGTTGCGTGCCTATCGAAGTTCTAAAAGATAAATAATCAACACACTAACAATATCACAACACTTGAAAAGGCATGTGTATTTATCGAATGTAATATAGCTAAGATGAGTCTAGGTATCAAATCATAAGTGTTGCTTTTACGAATGAATTCCTATCTAAATTTAGCGAGCAACTAAAAAGTGAAAGATTAAATGCTTTTTTTATGATTAAAAGAAGCAAATAAATTAAAATAAAATACTTAGACAAACTTATAAGAAGAAACAATCAATGATGAAGGTAGGATTAAGGTAATTAATCCCTCTAAGATGTGTACATGCTCATTGTTTATCTTGCTTTAAATCTAATGTCAGATTTGTTAGATTATAGATTCCCTAATGTAAATTACACTCAAGTAATATAACTTTATTCAAATCAATTAAACTAGGCCAAAGTTCTCTCTATTCCGCTTTATTGATAAAATGTATTAATATGTTATATAATCCAATTTTTTTGGGATAAATTCATATCTAATCGTACATTTTATGTAAGCCTATCAATAAGTCCCCATGCAAGATGTTTCATTCATAGAATGATCTAATGCATATAAAAAATTTCAAAATCTCAATCGTACGCATAATCAAGGCTTCAAAAGCAATGTTTATGTTTGCATAATCATTGAATATAAAGTAATTATCATATTTTAATAAATATAATTAAAAAATATGGAACTTAAGAGTTAAAAAAGAATAACAAAAGTACTACATCTTAAAGTTCATAAAAACCCAAATCCTATAAAAATTTTAGCTCATAAACATTATTTCAATCATATAAACAAAAATAAAGAAGAAAGGAATAAGAAAGCTCATGATAAGTCTTCTTGAATCCTTCAAATCTTGATGTTAAATAGTGAAATCCTTTCTTTATCCTCTTGATTATGCCATTGTATGCTTCCTCCTCCTTCAATCTTGGATGAAACCTTCAAAAATGATCAAGGATTTGATGTATGATCTTTGATGACTAAATGAATGTGTTTTATGGTAAGTAAATCGCTTAAAACCCTAAATTTGGTTATTTGTGTAGGTGAACGGTGTTTTAATCATGGCCAGCATGATTCTGGTCATGATTTGGACTGGACAAAAATCACAAGCATCATAACGGGGCGTAATGGTCTTGTGATGTTGACAACTTCTTGCACCTCTTGGTTTTCTCATGACATCTCCTCTATTCTTCATCTAATTTCCATGAAATTTGGTGTGGAACTTCCTTACATATTGTTGTTACACCCTATAAAATTTCATATCAAATGGAGCTCCAAAGTTACACTTAATGCTTCATCTAAGTTAACTATACTAAATTTGGTGCTTAATTAAGCTTGTCTTATTCTTTGCTTTATGCACTCTTCATAGCTTGTCAAATAACCTTGAAATATGATGTGGAACTTCATAACATGATATTTTAAGTCTTAAAACTGATTTCACAACTCCTATAGTTCCAAAAATGCATTGAAATTCTTGCCAAAGTCCTAAAAAAAATAGTCAAATATAGAAATGGCTAAGCAACATCTGATTCAAAGATTTTAACTAAATAAACACATAATTCACGTGGATTTACCCTTAAAACCAATTTTAACAAGCACTAAATCATGTCTAAAATACATTTTATTTAAGAGATATCATTTATCCTATTTTCCTTTCCTTGCATTTCATCATGGGTGACTTGTTTTAAATTTTTACATTTGTAGAATTTAAAATTTATTATTATTATTATCATATCTTTATCTCATCTTTTAAGATAAGCTTGTGATTTAATCTTTCTCTAAGTATAAACAATAAGTTTTAATCATTGCTTTTTCTCCAAACCTTTATAAATATGGAATGGATGCCAAGCCACCATCTCCATGCCTAATAAATGAACTTCAATATTCAAAAGAATTTTGTTCTCTTACCCTTTTACCTTTCTTATGTTTTATATCACTTCATCCTCCAAATTAAGGACAAGCTGGCTTAAGTATGGGGAAAATATGAACTTGAGCATGCTCTGTCATTTATTCACACATTTGAATTTTTAAGAGACCAATAGGGATGAGTTGAATATATCAACCTAGAATGATTGAAATTAAGAGTTGATCGTTAATTGTGGTTTTTTAGTCCCATTGATTATTTATTTATTTATTTGAGCATTGATCAATTCTTAAATGATTTCTATCACTAAATTTTTTCTATTATTTTCCATTTTATTTTTCTTGAATTACATATGATGTGGTCGCCCTTATATATGATATCATGTATCTGGAGACATTTCATACAAATTGTTTTGTGATTTTGGAATAGGATGAGTAATGTTCACTGAAAATTGAATACGAAACATCCATATGATAAAGTGAGCAAAATAATTTTTAGTCTGTTAGCTTCATATCAATAAAAAGGTCAAATTTCATAAATGGAACTACTAGTCATTTGTGACTATGATCTTGTTAAGTAATCGATGGTATTCATGAAAAAATATTTACCTCTGCGTCAAAGTACTAGATGACATTACTAACAAGTCAAAATGGGTAACCGATTTTAATAACTAGAGCT
The DNA here is from genome assembly GCA_028565735.1 of Pinacopodium congolense. Classification (NCBI taxonomy): domain Eukaryota; kingdom Viridiplantae; phylum Streptophyta; class Magnoliopsida; order Malpighiales; family Erythroxylaceae; genus Pinacopodium; species Pinacopodium congolense. The sequence continues at coordinate 10,571 of JAOXYD010205846.1, forward strand.
CATTCATGACAAGGTATTTGCCCTCATGTCAAAACATGAGATAAATCCAAATATTGCTCCAAAGTGTAATTGAAATTCTATTTTATGTGTTTTAAAACGTCCTTGACCAATCTTACATGATTATTTATATGAAACTATTTAGATGCTTGATACTGTGCATAAGGGTTGCCCGTTACTAATAGTGTGATTGTATATGATAACAATGTTTTTGTTATGAAGGGACTGTGATATGTGAACTAAATCAAAAGAATTGATTGATATTTATTTTTTCTCAATTAAATTTTCACTCTTGATTGATTTCATTTTGATTGGATGTTTAAGTTGCTGCTTGAGGACAAGCAAAAACTTAATTATAGGGTATTATCAAATACCTACATTATACTTCTTTTAGACATGCTTTTGTGAAAATCATCTTAATTTTTAGGAGAAAATCCAAGTGATTTATGTGCTCATTTAGTTAACTATTGAAATAAAATTTTTCTTATGTAGTTTCCAATAATTGTTTATGTTTTATAAGAATTTTATAGGCATTCTTATATACTTTTGGAATTAGAAAAGAAATGGAATCAATTTAAGGAGTTATAACATTAATTTAGGAATCTGTACACATGGCCAAAGGATGAGCAGAGAAGAAGTTAAAAAGAAAATACTAAGAGGAGTAAAAAGCTAGTAGAGCCATAGCCAAAGCCACAACTGTGGCCCTGCTTATGTTTTTGGACTAGAGAGAACCACGAGAAGAGCCACAATCCAGGCTCTTACGTCCTCCAAGACATATTTGACCTATATATTTTTTATTTTCTTAGGACTTCTTATCTCTTGAACCTCTAAGTGGTCGTCGAAGGAGGAAACTCAAGTCTTAAGCCATCTCGCAAGGGTTTTTCATAAGATTAAAGGAGAAAGATAGATATAATCACATCAAACACAAGATCAAGATTCTGTTTCATAACAAGAATCATCAAGGAGTCAAAAAATTTAAGATTTATAACTATGAGCATCTCTATGACCTTTATTATTATTATTATTGTGACTTTTATGATGTTTAAGAACTAATCCTTTCATATGATTTATGTTGTTATGAACTCTAAGATGTAGCATTTTATTGTTTTTTTATTTAATACTGAATTTAAAAATTTATGTTGGATTTGAATATGGAATGAATGGCATTGACTTTTTATTATTATGTGAATGTAAATTTCAATTCCAATTCCAATTATATGATTAGATATATTTAGATTGAGAATTTGAACCGATTTTTAAGATCAATCCATAAACAATGCATCTTGCATAGAAACTATAGAGATAAGTTTATATAAGATTTCCAAATTAAGTGTGAACTTAGTCAAAAAATAGGTCTATAGGTAGATTAATACATTTAATTGATTTTTTGAGATATAGAAAACTTTTTCTTAACAGATCAAATTGAATATGATTACATAATATATAGAGAACGTTTGCTTAACTTATCAAATTAAATACGATTACATAATTCAAGAGAGAGTGTAATTTATCATAGGGAGCAGACATTCCAATTAAAACTAGAAAACATGTTAAATCAAGCTTGATCAATGAATATAAATGCATCATAGAGGGATTAACTACCAGGATCCTAGTTTCATAATTATTGTTAATTCTTGTGAGTTTACTTTCATCTATTTTTTAATTTTTGTTAAGCCTATATGGCACTTGAGTGAATTAGGTATTAAATATGCACAAACAAGTTTAGTAAAATTTGGAAGCTAAACAACGATTTTCATTTATCAAATTAAATAATAACAATAAATTAAAAAAACATAAAATAAGTGGTTAAAAGTAAAAAAAATTAAGGAAGAGAGACACAAACAATTTATTCTATTTTGGAACAGTCCACTTGTCCCTACATCTAGTCCACAATAACACTGTTGAGATTTTTGCACTATTGCAATTGAAACAAATATAATGTTAAAAATACATTCCTTTTCAAGGCTCAATGGCAACTTTTCACTCTTCCTTTTATTAGGCTAAGGAATAACCTCTCACTCCCTAATCTAAGGCTAAAGGACAACCTCACAAATCTCTTTTCTTTTTCAAGGCTAAAAAAATAACTCTTACAATAATTTACTCATAATTCTCAGCCTTTTTTGCAAGCACACCTTACTCATGTTGTCACTCTTGACCCATCAAGGTGTATAAGGGCTTACACAACACTTGTGAATGAAATGCAACACTAAAACTCACAAGAATAGCCACGGCTCTTATAAACATACAAAAGCAACCTCAAGAATGCTCAATCTTAATGTATAGATATTTCACTATCTTTTTCCACATCATAAACCACACAAACATCACATATTTATACCTAAAAATACCAAAATATCCGTTACATTACGTTCAAAAACATTAAATGACATAATTGCTGTAAAAGTATCCATTCACCAATGTCTCTCTTCAAATTCACTATATTCAATTGATTGAATGCTTAGGATTGGTTGATTGACCTTCATCTTTTCTTCATTTGGTCAACTGACCCTTTGAAGGTTAGGCTCCTTCAGCCTAATGAACCCCAAATCCATTTGAACTTAATCTTAATCCAATTTAACACAAACCAAACATAACATAGTACACATTTCATAATTTAACACAACATAATTCAGTAATCTTACTAAATTTCCTAAACACTTCAACCTAATCATCTTATGTGTAATCAATTCAACTTGAATCTATAAAACTCCAATTCAATTCTTACAAGCCAAGACTTAATTATATAAGTCATAACAAAATAAAAAATCATTAATTATACCAATTTATTTATTCATTCTTCCTTTAATCAATTCACTCAATACCACACATGCATTCATCCATCCATTAAGAGGATTTTCGCAATCATCAAACGCAAATAACACCTTTTGATTATGCATCCTGTATGCAAGTAACAAATATGAATTCATATGCATGAAGTGAGGCCTTTCAACACTATGGTGAAACCAATGAGAAGACTTACATAATTATTCACTGATAACCACTAGCAAATTCTACTCTTGAACTTGATCTTTTATATTTAATCTTTAAGTTTAACTTTAAAGCTTATCTTTCTCATCAACTTAGGTCCACTTCAAATCTCCACTAAACACTTCATAACTTATTTTCTTCAAACTTATCTCAATAAACAAACCAAACTCCCCAAATATATTAGCGAAACCATTTTTTCATTATCAAACCAAAGGTGAAACCAACCCTTGGTTCAACAATTTTCTTTAATTAATAAATCAACAAATCATCTATTGAATAGGCTACATAATATAGATAGGTGCACTGGACAGTCCTATTCACTGATAATTGCAGTCCTCACAAATCGATAACCTAAACTAACATCAGCTCTACCACTTAGAAATAGGTGTACTTGCCTTATTAAGTGTTTGGTATTATTCATTTGTAATTCTTCGGTTTACTTTTATTTAAAACTTAAGAATGTTCTATATGCTATCAATCTCCAATTCTTTTTAGTTTTCTCATTATAACATTTAAGGTATCTATTAGTGTTTTGAAACCTTTAACATGTCCATAGGTGTTTTTGTCTAATTACTCCTTCATAAACTTCTTTTAGGTCATGCCATTTAGGAGTATAATGACCCTTGAAGTCAAGAAACAATATTGCTATTTTAGACCACCATTGGTTTCTATCTTCAACTTGGAGCATAGCAACTGTATATAGGAGCCACAATAACACTTTTGTAGGTTATTATTGGTCTTCTGCCAAAATACATAAAAATTTATCCTTTTGTACTTAATTCCCCAAATTAGAGGGAACCTATATTTTAACTTAAATAATTCATAAATAGAACAAATTCGTAAATAAATAAGGGTAAAAACAAATTTAAATATGGTTTAAAAACTATATAAAATATTCCTATCAATGTCCAAATATTATCATTGGGATAATACAAGAACACATATTATAGATCAGAGTATTACATGGTGTTCACCAATTGTATTTTTAAATTAACTTAAATTTTCTCATGTAACATTTAATCATAATATGTTAAATACATATCAATTAATAATTAAAGTCATGCATTACAAATAATATAAGAATCCACACATAATATATGAAAAAGCTTAAGAGATAATGCAAATTCACCCAGTCAAACAAATAATATAAGTGAGGAAAAATAAAGAATAGAGAAGAAAGATTTTGTTCATATTGCACTTTCAACAAGAATACGTTGTTTCACTTATATTCCTTTTTCACATGTTAATGGAAAAACTTTCACTCAATTCTTTTTCCTAGGCTTAAGAATAACCTCTCAAATTCTCACAATAACAATACAATGAATAAAGTACTTCACTCGATTTAACTTGGTGAATAAGAGAGGCTATATAAAGAATTAATGAAAAAATGAAGCTCAAAATCTCACACAAAAACACAACACAAAAATATGAATGCATAGCTCTCGGATGGCTTATCAAAACACTGGTATAACTCACGTATTTCACTTGTGTAAGCCACTCTTATGACCATATTAAACACTTAGAACTCTATATGCCACTTATTTATAACACATACAACAAGACTCTATTTATACTGTTATATTCCTCAATCATCTATTATACAACAGTCTTATATCCATTGTCTAACGGGCAAAAACCAATTCTATAAAAGAATTATTATGCTACCACTATATAATCTAATGAATCATGTTTTTATTCATAACTTTCGTAATATTCAGTCGACCGATAAGCCTTCGCTTTATGTTTGGTCAACTAGCCCAATCATTCGGTCAACTAACCTAACTTATTTGGTCAACCAATGTCCTATTAGGTCGACCTATATCGAAACAAAACAACATTCTTATGAAAACATAAAATTAAACCCCTAAATTTTAAAACCTTTCTTTTAAACATTAAATAACTTAAGTTTATGCAATCCTAACTATTTGAGATAATCATCATGAGGAAAAAATTAAGCACTTAAACCTCTTAATTATGCACTTACAAATATATTTTAAGTTTGGTACACATGAACGATCACTTATAAGCCTCTTGAAAACACCATAATAAAGTCAAGTAAAGATTTTACTAAACAAAACATAAATAAACTTATTCTAAACTTCTTCCTCAAACTTGAGTCTTTATATGATTTTCTATTCCCAACTTAGAGACTCTTCCAATAATCAAACTTGAGCTTTTCCCAACTTGTCTTTCAGCATTCTTAAAAGTAAAAACGTTACTAGTATAATTTGTTTTGTCATTATTAAAATAAGGTGAAACTATTTTTAGTTCAACATAGAGAATTGAATGAACGCAATGAACACGAAGTAACACCATCACTTGCCAAAGAATAGGTGCCTCTATGCATGATACATCTTCTTAACATTAAACCTTATGCAATATTAGAATTTTATATGAAACACTATGCAAATCATGTTGGTACCTATTAATGTTTCATTTAAATACTACTTCTCATATCATATCCATGATTTGAGTAAAAATCACTATTTCCCTTGCTTTTAGTTGAACATAGCAATATCACCACTTCTCATTTAGAAACATAGAGATTAAAAAAACCATAAAAATTTCAACTACAAATCAATATCTTAAATATAAATGCATAAATACTTGTTGCTTAAAAATTAAAGATGTAATAACATATACATAACTAGGGTAACAATACAAGTATCAATGTCAAGCTCCAAATCTATACAAACATTTATTGTATACTTAGCAACTATTGGCAAAAGTTCCATGTTTACTAAAGATTTGTTCATGTTAATTTCCAAAACTTGTTTTACCTCTAAGTAAAAAATTACAACATCAAATTCCATCTAGTACGTCATTCAATTTTCCTTCTTTTGATAACCAAAGATGCTTATATTTAAGATCACTCACTGTAAACGTTGAATCCAATATTTAATTACCTAGTCTAAGAATCACATTATAATGTAACAAAATAGATGTAAATAAACTAATAAACTAATTGGTTTTCATTTTAAGTAAGAATATAGTATAGGAGCATTACAATAAAATTTCAAATTATATAATTAAAAGGAAAAATTAATGTTAAATTATATATTACACTCATCATTAAATTAACTGGAACACTTGCACAAACGAAAATATTACCCTATAAATTATTCATATAATCTAGTGATAGATTCAACCTTTTTTTCATAGATATTTCATAAATGCATATTTGAAACTTGTAAATCCACTATATGGCATAGTCTTCTCCCTAGTTTTCCCTAACCTTAATAGTGTAACATCAACTATACCCTCTTTAGATGAATCAAACTATATTTCCTAATCCCTTAAGGTTTAATATTTAAGTTTTCAATTTCAATACAATACATGTAATAACTTTATTAAGCTTTTATTGATCTTGTCATTTCATTCAAGTATGTTTTACTACATCTTGATTTTTTTTTTCTGTTTCTCACCTTCAATGACTATCATTAACTTTTTTTATACCCTTGCCTCTTATTTTATCCCCAAATTTCATATGTCATGTCATAAATTATTTTAATAGATCTTTAGATTTACGCAAGGATTCTTCAAGATATATTAAAATTCTGAATTGCTTCATTTTTTTTTATCTTGAACCACCTCTTTTTTTATCTTCTCTACTATATGTATCTCCTTATACCTTAGGAAAAAGTCATCCTTTTGATTATATCATCAACATAACATAATGCATGGGACTTCTCTTGTCTTTGGTGGGCCCATCATTGGCATCTCCTTATGCCTCAAGATTATTTGTTCATTTAGCTTCTTCAATTATTTACCAACTTTCTTCATCAGTGGTGTCTTTTGACACGATAAGACTTCTTCTCTTCCTTGCCATTTAAGTAAAATGTCAAACAACTATTCACACATAGATCAAAATTTTTGGAATATCTAAATAGAATTATAAGAACTTAATATCTCAATGCCTTGGATCTTTCACCTCTAATAATACTTCCTTACTTTTCTTACTACTTCTACCTGAAGGTGGGCTTTGTTAAGTGATATTCCCAGCAATCAGTCCTACACATTTATTATTACCAATTTAATTAAGCAAATAATTATTGGAAAATAATACTTCCAAATGTTACTGTTGGTTTACAATATAGAAATAATACATTTAACTTATCCAACACCTTATTAATACTAATGCCATACCTCGTTGTAGTATTTTCTATCAACCTCCACTTAAAGGGGTGATTCAAGTGTTACCCTATACATGTAAGAAAAATTGCAAACAAATAAAAATTGAAGTTATCTTTTATGAATCACATAACTTATACAGGATTCAATATTTATTAACTTTTAGAGCAACTATTAAATCACCATTAAGACAGTAATGTATCTACCCATATAAGGCATAAAATCTTTGGTCTTTATAAATTCATGGAATTTGTAAGCATGATAGCAAAGAAGATTGAGAATGAAACTTACACAACTTAGCTCCTTGTAGTCATCAACAGTGACCAAAGTATTTGAAAGTTACATACTAATATAGTTGTTAACATTTGGACATAAAAGAACACTTAAACCATATTGAAAAAATTTCTTTAGGAACTTTTTTTTATCTGTGCACCCTTAACTTTATCAAGTAGGCATTTAATAATGATTTCATTTTCATTCTCTTCAACTTCCTTATAAAGTGAATGCATCTTTCCTTAATCAATTTTTCATTTATTAATTTTGTTCCTTTTAGAACGTCCACGATCCATACCATTAACAATCACCACTTACCAGCTCCAAAATTAGACTCTTTTGGATATTTATTAGTTGTGATGGCTAGACTTCCTGTATCATTAATCAAAGGAAAAAATTATTCAAACACAAGTTTTAAAGACATATGAACAATAGGGTTTTCAACCTTATTCTTGCTTGCAAAAAAAATCCCTATTACCTTATACATAAGCTCAGTACATCAAAACAAAATTAAGGAGGTGATCATCTATCTAGGAAAGCATGATATGAAAAGGTAAAAAGCATTATCTTCCTTATGCCCTATTGTTGAGCTATTTATGTAAACACTCACTAGCTTTTAAGCTATATCGCAATTATATGAGTCATATAATTGTAATATAATGGGCATTGTCCCACAAGGATTGGGATTAGTCACCACTCGACTTAAGTTAAACTTTGTTTAAGGAATAATTTCAAAGAATAATAACTAAAAAATAAACTAAATTTGAAAAAACTAGTAATGAACAATCAAAAGAATGCAGTGTAGGAATTTGTAACTTTAAGGTTTAAGTTTAGGAATTACTTTTATCCCTATTTTGTTGCCCTCTTCAATATTTTATTCAATTATTTTTGGACCAAGATATCCTAATGCCTTAGTCACCCTCTCTCTAGGTGTAACTAATTTTCCCTAGTTAAATAAAATAGAATTAGTCTTGCAATTTCTCAATCTACAAATCTTTCCTAAAAACCTAACTAGATGTGAAGCAATCCTATACGCAACCTATTAATCAACTAAGATCTCTCTCTAATCAATTAATAAACCAAATATTTATAGGTCTATTTAGTGCAAACTATCGTTATACACTCGACATAATAAATAACATCATTTCATTTAATTGATAGAAAAGAGTTCAACAAAATAGTTCAAAATGCAATCCCTATAAAAATGTTCAACCACTTATAGTGTTCATAAATTCCACAACAAACATATTTTCCATACAAAAATTAGAAAAGAGATAAAAGAGTCAAACTTTATGAAGCTTGGGGCTCTTCCCTTCACTTCCCTAATGCTAAAAAATCTGGAAGTTATTGTTTCTTGATGAATCCAAAAGTTAATGATGTTTTCTTCTTTGGGTGGCCACTAAAATCCTGTTCTTCCTCCTTTGGTATGTCCTATGATATTATATGGAGGTTCTTAGGGTTTCTAACCCTTTAATATATCCAAAAGTGGCCTCTTTGGATAGGTCATGGTTTCAACTTTGCTCTCACTCACGTGCACATGCATAAGGGTCATAAAAACTTTAGCTCTAATAGTTGCATGATTGTGCACTGTAACTCTAGCTTTCTAACTTTCTAGTCTGCTTGGTCTTTAGGCCATAACTTCTTCTACACTCCTCCAACTGTCATGAAATTTAATATGAAATTTCCTCACATGATGTTCTTACACACAATAAAATTTCATAACAATCTAAACTCTAAAAGTGTAGCTAATGCATCATTTAAATCACCTAATCATCTAAAAATCAAAATGCATCAATCCATTCCTCAAATAACTCAAAAAATTTTCCTTGATCTCTAATCAACAATAATAAAAAACCAAACACATAGAAAACAATGAAAAGAATGCAAAAGATCATACTAAATAAGCTTTAAACACACACAAAAAAACCTAAAAAAAACCTTAGAATCATAGCTTAAAAACACACTATCAACTTTCCTACAATAAAACTTTTTTTCCTTTAGCAAAACTTCAAATGCAAGGCACACAAGATGAAATAATGAATGATGGCTTGAAGGCAACCATGGTAAGAGATATCATAGAGTTGGCTTGGCCAAGAAAACTAATCATTCAAGATTATCCCAAAGTATTCACTTAATCCACTCACTTCATGAATTTCTTTGAATTGAAAATTCATATTAATTAGAGCATTGTATCCTATTCTTACATACAAGACATTTGTATTCATGCACTGTGTCCAATTACCAAGTGAACGGTAGGTCATCATTAAGTAATCACTCATGAAATTTTTTGATTTTGAAAGAAGAGACACATATATTTCGCCAATTTTCCTTCAATTTCAATTCTTTTTCATTGGTTGAGAATAATCACCTACTTTTTTTACGCAATGGTGCACGTCTTTAAGGGGCACACTTTTGGTTTCTCAACTAAGTGATGTTCTTTAGGGTGTCATTTGGCCTTTTTATATGAAGGTGTACATCTTTAAGGGCACACCTTCAGTTACTTAATCAAATCACATCTCACAACTAGCCTATTAACTCTACTCTTAACTCTTTTTTCGTTTAATTTGTTTTTATAACACTAGGAGTTATTGGAGTAGTCATTACATTTCTCATTTCATTTATATTTTGAGTCTATGTCACTAATATCTAATTAATTCTTTCCACGAATGATCACTCTTAATGCCTACCAATTAAATCAAATTATTAAATAAAGTGCATCCAACCAAATATCAAAGAAGTAAGAAAAGGTATACAATATCCTAATTAATTTCGAATTTCAATGAAAAGAAAATCGTAAGTGAACTTCATGAGGCCATACGTCTTCCCTACCCAAACAATCATGTTCAAAGTTAGCCCAATTCCATTTAAAGTCATGCCATTTATGCATTCAAATTTATGCAATTCTCATATAATTAAATAAATTGTACATAAAAAATGAAAAAAATTGCACAAATATAAGAAAAAACATGCTCATAAGCAAATTGTCGTACAAAATGCAATGCATGTGCTATCTCTCCACACTTGAAGAACACATTTTCCTCAATGTATGAAGGAAGCATTAAAAAACACAATGAACAGAGAAACAGTGAAATAAAACATAAAAAAACATGCAAAAAGAGACAAACAAAAAATAAAAGAGAGAGGAATGAGAAAACTTATGGAGAGGAAGGGGGTGGT